>JBAMJV010013064.1:0-41372 GCA_037951105.1 Echinarachnius parma
GTATAATTTGATTCACTACCTCTTTCGTTTTGTTCCGCCAGTGATTGATGAGTATGTGGCTAAGGGCGGCAATCCCTGGGACCTCATCGAGCCCTGTAGACGGATTCCACCCCAATCAGGTACATATTGTATTTCTTAATGGAGATCTAGTACTTTGGTGACATGTGCAACAAGTGATGAGTTGTTGATACAATGTATATTGTTGTTATCTGATATGTCAACTGGGTGTTGTGTGAACATTTCAAATTAAATGGACGTTATATGGGCCGATAATGAGCAAAAATTGAAAGTGATATTCACTAACTCGTGCACTCACTTTTTACACGGTTTTCCGTGGTCCGTGGATATTTAACATCGAACCCTTCAATCGTAAACATTCGTTTCACACCAATGTTTAGAAAAATAACCGCTCTCAGCCTGAGGAGAGGTTGAGAGATTCGTGCCATCTAGTAGAATTTTATCACCGTTTCACCGTCTTTTCGGTTTACTGCGTGTAACCGGAGGAGATTAATCTCTATAATACCACTAGGACCCCCGTTTACAGTGAGCAAAGGGCCAGGCCAGGCCGCGGCCTGGCCCGCACTGTAAACCGCACCGGGGCCAATTGCCGCGGCCAATTGCGAGGCCCAAACTGGCCGCGCATTTTGGACCAGCTCTGGAGGTAGTCCTCGGCCTCGGCCTGGCCCGGCCTTTCTCACTGTAAACGCACCGGGGCCAATTGGCGCGGCCAATTGCGGGGCCAACTGTTACCCCGGAAGTGAAAGGATCATTACGTCATAGGATAATGACTGCCGTACCATACAATCAGACCCACGTTTTCATGGTATTTTCTTCGGGTGTAGTCAAGCCAAGTACGTCGAGATCTCCAAACACTTGGGGGAAAATGATTCATTGGAAATATCCCGCGCGCGCGCGGACCGATCTACACTGTGTCCCCCCGCGCGCCCCCCAAAATAATCGTTTGTTTACATGCAGAGCGCCCCACTACGACAAAATATTGAAGAGGTTACAATGTAGGCCGGCGGCTGGCCCTCGCACTGTAAAAGCACAAAATTGCGGGGCCACTCGGCCGCGGCCCGGCCCGGGCCTGGCCGGGGCCCCTGCCTTTTCTCACTGAAACGCACTGGGGCCAATTGCGCGGCTCAATTGCGGGGCCAACTGTTACCCGGGGAAAGTGAAAGGATCATTACGTCCATACGGATAATGACAGCCGTACCAAACAATCGAACCCACGCTTTCATGTTATTTTCTCGGTTGTTTCAAGCAAGTACGTCAGACGATTCCAAACAATTGGGGAAAAGATTCATTGGAAATATCCCGCGCGCGCGCGACCGGATCTACACTGTGACCCCCCGGCGCGCCCCCCAAAAAATCGTTTTGTTTACATGCAGAGCGCCACTACGACCTAAATATTGGAAGGTTACAATGTAGGCCGCGGGCCTGGCCTCGCACTGTAAACGCACAAAAATTGCGGGGCAACTCGGCGCGGCTCGGCCAGCCCGCCTGGCCCGGCCCTGCCTTTTTCTCTACTGTAAACGGGGTCTAGGTCTCGGGGGGCAGTTAACAGGGCATGGAATGTTGACGAAAGCTATTAAAATGGTTGAGTGATTTCCAAAGTGGTGGAGACACGGCTAACTTAGTGAAACGTAATGATATCTTTTAACGAAAGGGAATTTGAAAAAACAAAACATGTCCCCATGCTGTATTGTTAATACGAATACTACAAGGTATGAGGGAACCGCTAGTTATTCCAATTGGATTTTGAGGATTTGGACAATGTTACTAAGTACCTTTAATTAGAACACACTGTTCTTAAAAACACAAAACGATCTGATAGACTATGCTTCGGAAGTGACGTGATGATCATGTGATAATGAAAGTATGTCTCTATATCATTCTTTAAAGTGATCCATTGACGTCATACTGTCCTAAAATATTATTTGAGACTCCCAATTAACATTACCAATATTATTGCAAAGGATCACTGTATTACTTAGTGAAAGAAGTGCAAATTTATGTCAGTATGTCAGATGTATCACCTATACTGCCCATTTATTTGATGCAAATAAAAATAAAACAAAATCCGGATGCTATCCAACAATATTATTAGATATCTCCATAATTGGGGAGATTTTTAGGAAAATTCAAAACTCATTTCATTTCTTCAGCTACCAAAAGCCAAACAACAAGGAAGGTACACAAGAGCTGTGGAAGCTCAAAGCGATTTTGGTTGAGTTTGGACAAAGTTAATGGATCACTTTAATATAATTTATGTTTGTATGTGTATAATATTATCACATTTTAAAAGCTTACTAAACATTTTGTATTTTTTCATTTTGCGTATTTATTTCTTTTGTTTTTCTCGACCATGTCGTCCAAGCTCGCTCTCAGTATGACATCAGACGAGATTTGGCGGGAAATCAACTACAGCTTTCCCTGGACGTCATCAAGACGTGTGACCAATCCCAACAACGCTCGCATCAGAAGCTATTCGGGGATCAGGAGGGGTATGATCAATCACGCTATTGATATATCAAAGCGAATTTGTATTTGTCCGGCCGGGATGACAAAAGAAGTCTGCATCATGTTGAAAAAGATGAAATCTTTGATGGGAGTTGTTACAAAGTTGGCAGGTCTCATATTAGGTTATCATGGTTATAGAGAAAAGTAACGTAGTGTGAAGATAAGTTATACCTGGATGACAAAATGGATATCGCTGAATTCGAGTGTCAAGTATGTATCTTTTTTGTATATTGTTAAGGACCTAAATATACACTAACATGAATAAGTTATATAGATAAAAGTACATAGTGTGAAGATATACCTGGATAACAAAAAAAACTCGCTGAGTGTGAATTTTACTGCAAATAATGTGTATTTGTATAGTACCTACGAATGCACACTAAGTTGTATAGAAGAGTAAACATGTAAAGTAGTGAAGAAATGTATGATTACTTATTTATTGCAAAAATAGATTCACCAAGGAAGATCCAACAAATGTTTGACGGCATCAAGACAACCAATCAGCATGTTGATTGAACAGGCAATGTCAAAGCGATGCTGAAATGAAATGAAACGAAGTGGAATTGAACCTGGAGTGGAAATTAATTGTGTTTTTAATTTCTACGGTATCATAATGACAAATAATGATTTACTTTATTGAATTAAATCAAATATATTACTGCACATTAGTTAAGAAATCTACAATAATCATATATGCTGCTTTCTTTCTTTCACTGTCGGAAGGAAACATGTAATGTCAGTATGTTAATTTATAAAAAATAATACTTGTGGGTAATTATAATATGAGAATATTACATAGCGATATTTAATGCAACACTAACTTTTCAACTCTAGTTTCACGTCTTGTATGTGTATGATTAAGGTGATTGCCAATATTATGATGCACCTATACATGGATTCACTCTACATTATCATAGTTTATAATATGGAATTGGATATGTAGGAATTATTTTGAAGTATATAAATAATTTTGTTTGTGTGCAAATGGTAAGAAATACGGTAAGAAATAGGTTGTACATATAAGTTATATGTTGGCGCCCAGGCGGGAATATATAACCCTGATATTGCGCCCTCGAGCAAATTAAAGCACACCAATTACACATAGTTAGGCCCAATTATCAATACAACTCGATACGTGTGTCTCCAAGCAAGTGACTATGGCGGAGAGTTCGCTATCCATGTAAATTGTTTTCTCTGGACAATCCGGATGACCGTGGTTGGGGGGGGGGGGGGGGGGGAGGGGGGGGGGGGGGGTAGACCGAACATCAGTCTCTATAGAGTACAGAAGCCATGACGTCATAAAAACACTTTTTTGAATTTTCAAATTTAGACTTCATTTTTAGAAAGAGCTAACAAATAATGTCCAAATACGAAAATCAAAGGAATAGGTTACGTATTAGCTGAGATATGCCCATCCGAATGAATTGTACTCCAATGTGCAATCAGTGTTATAAAGCACTGGTTCATAAATTTATGAACCAGTGCACTATTACACTGAGTTGCCCATTGACAAAAAAATCATTCGGATGGGCATATCTCCGCCTATACGTAACGTATTCCTTTGAATTTCGGTATTTGGACATTATTTGTTATGCTCTTTCATGAAAAATGAATTCCAATTTTGAAAAATTCAAAAAAAAAATGTTTATGACATCATATATGACATCACACTTCACCACTCTATATTCCGCTTGTTGTTCCCTTTACCACTTATGGAGTATGACATCATATATTCTAAAGCAAACCCATACAGAGTCGGTTATTTCTGAAAAGGGGAGGGGGGGGGGTTGCACATTTCTCCACCCCATTATGATTGTACAATGTGGTAGAACCGAAAAATCAGTCAGTATATATTATAATCCGCTTGTTGTTCCATTTACTATTTTTTAACTGTATTATTATTATTTATGGAGTACGTATGACGTCATAATATATTGTAAGAAACCCCAGAGTCGGTTATTTCTGACTAGAAAGGGGGGGGGGGGGGGGGGGGGGGGGGGCGGGGGTATGCCCCATTTCCCCGACCCTATTTTGGTTGTACAAGATCTTGTAAGCATAAGCAGCGTGCTGTGACGGAAATTACTTTAATTTAGACTGACTATGCAGACATTCGAACAATGCACATTGGCACATGTCTGGTAGTGGCGTAGCTACGGGGGAATGGCCGGGGCACGTGCCCCCTTCCCAATACTTCGACAAAAAAAAGATCATGAACAATTAAACCAAAATTAATTGGGAAAACATTTTTGTTGTAATGTACATTATATAGCTACAGTAGTTATCTTGTCAGAATGTATTTATTCCCATGCCATATAATGTTAACAATCAAGGAATGAAAAACACAAATTGAACAAAATGAAGAGATACGTACACAATATTAGGGGGTGCCCCCTATAATTTCTGTACCCCCCCCCCCCCCCCCCCCCCCGCCAATCCGTCGGACCACGCTATGCCACTGATGTCTGGGTAGTGCATGCTAGCTGAGAATGGCTTCTAATTTTCTTCAGAATAATATACATAATATAAACCCCTCACAAAAAGTTCCACAATTCAAGTTTGAGCGTTCATATCTCTCCTATTACTTTATTACCGTTCATGAATGTGGTATCATTGGAAAGCTTGTATTCCCTCCTTTACATTGATATGACATTTGCTATGTATATTGTATCATGGAATGTGCATAACACCCGAATATGGGGCAAAGTAAAAAGTGAAATGTTGCAAAATGCATTGATATTGTCAACAGTGTACCCTCATTTTGTTGGGAGAATAAAGTGTTCTGAATGATGTTAAAGGGATCTAGTAACTTTGTTTACATAGTGCAAAAAGTGATGAGTGGTTGATACAATGTATATTGTTGTTATCTGATATGACCACAAGGTGTTGTGTGAACATTTCAAGTTAAATGGACGTTATATGGCCGAGTAATGAGCAAAAATGCAAAGAGATGTTTACTAACTCGTTGCACTCACTTTGTACACGGTTTTGACGATCCATTGGATAATTCAACATCTGAAAACTTCAATCGTAAATATCTTTTTAACGAAAGGGAAATTTGAAAAACCGAAACCTGTCCCATGTCTTTATGGCTAATACGAATACAACAAGGTATGAGAGAACCGCTAGAGTTCCAATTGGATTTTGAGGATTTGGACAAAGTTACTAAGTCCCTTTAAAGGTTCCCTGGAATCCAAATGCAAGTTGCCTTCAACTTGTGTATTAGTGTATACATCGATTATTTGTTAACTATTTGACCTACATATGTTTTTTAAATATTTTAAAACATGTTATCAAATTTTTTTTCAGTTTGCCAAGGCCCATCTCTATAAAAAGAAAGCTATCCAGAGTATAAACCCCTTGTGACATCATCTCTCAATCACTGGTCAACTAACCAGAGATGAACAAAAGACATACTTACAAAAGAACATGCTCACAATAACATGCACTGCATGTTTCCATACAAAAGCTTATCAATGCCTTTCTTGTGCTTATCATGGTTGAGCATATCTGACATAGCAACTACTATTGAAATTGAAAGTGTGTCAGTTAGAATAGTATTCAAACATGTGATGCTATATATGTGAGCAAGCCCCTACCTTGGGATAAGTTGCATTCCACTCTGTATTGTTCATCTTTTCAGTAATTGAGTATTGATTGGCAAATGCTTTTGTATGCTATTGTGAGCATGTTCTTTTGTAAGTATATCTTTTGTTCATCTCCGGTTAGTTGACCAGTGATTGAGAGATTATGTCACAAGGGTTTTTTACCCTGGATAGTTTTTTAGAGATGGGCCTGGGCAAACTTAAAAAAATAATTGCTCAAATGTTTTAAAATATACAAAACATAATTATGTAGGTCAAATAGTTGACAAATAGTTGATGTATACACGAATACACAATAGTTGAAGGCAACTTGCATTTGGATTTCAGGGAACCTTTAAGTCGGTCATGCGTGAATGTCAATGGCGAATTATCATTTTCGCTGGAGGATGAAATGTGTCTTTATGAATTTGAGGTGGTGCAATAACGTTTGTGTATGTTGTTGGGAAGATCTAATGTGTTGTATTGACCGATTGAGAAATTATCATTATGTTTGACTTTTACACAGATTATTGCCGCAAGTTTGTCAGTTTTCCAAGTTTACACAAAATCCACCACAATTACAGTACAAACGTCACTTTTCATTGTCCAAACAACTGAAGAAATTAGTGTATTCATGACCACTTCAAAGTCAGTCCATCCTCCAGGGGAAATGATAATACGCCATTGACATTCATGCATGATCGCCTCAACATAATTCAAAACATCACTTATTTTCCCGACATGATAAATCATCGGAAATAATATCGCTAATGATATTCGTTTGTCTCGCAATTGACCATACATTGCGAGACAAACGAATATCATTAGCGATATTATTTCCGATACTATATCCGCAATGGATTATATATTTACTATGATGATAAATCATATTGACAATATCAATGCATTTTGCGACCTGGGGTTATATTCGGATGTAATGCACATTCCATGCTAAAATATCCATAACAAAATGTCATACCAATGTAAAGGGGTGAAAACAACCTTTCCAATGATACCAAGTTTATGAACGGTAATAAAGTAATAGGAGAGATATGAACTTTTTGCGATAATGTTTGTACAAATCAAACATAATGATAATTTCCCAATCAGTCAATAAAACACAATACATCTTCCTAACAACATACAAAAACGTTATTGCACCACCTCAAAATCAAAAAGACACATTTCATCTTCCAAAGAAAATGATAATACGCCATTGACATTTACGCATGACCGACTTAAAGGGTACCACCACCCAAATATAATATTCTTATTATAGAAAGGTAACATCGTTAGTATTCCATTCCATCAACAAGTTCACAAAAATATGTTTTCAGAAAGAAAAAAAAATAGTTGGAAAACGCATCACCATTCTGAAGCATGCGTTCATGCGGTCTGAATTGCGAAGACTAATGCGTGCGGAGCGAAAGAATCGCCCGGGATTCTATTGCCAACAAGCGTACGCGTGAATAGCATTGGCGCACTCGCAAATGTTTGGCCCGTATGGAACCAGGAAATAGTAGTGGTTCCGTAAGTGGTGGAAATTAATTGCTTTGTTTATGAATTACATAACCCTTTGCAAAATGTTGGGTATCTATTTGATATCACAAAACGGTACCAAAACATATAATAATGTGTTGTTCTTTGCCCGGTGGTCCCCTTTAACAATCATTCAGAGCACTTTATTCTTCCAAACAAAGGAGGGGACGCTGTTGACAAGACGCTCAAACTTGAATTGCGGAACTTTTTGTGAGGGGTTTATATACAGGTTGGGTTTTTCAGCAACTAATTCTTCAAGACACAATGTGAAGAAAAAAATGCAGAATTGGAAGAAATTGAAATTAAATTCTATTTTCACATTTAATTCACATGCTGTGAAGAAAATTACACTAATTTAGACGATGAGTGCAAAGTTTCGAGGACGATGCCTATGTCTTTGTCAGGGATGACTTATTTTTATGAGGTGTTTTTTTTATGCAGCATGTGACCCAAACCCCGTTTACAGTGCAGGGCCGGGCCGAGACGCGTCTCGGCCCTGCTTAAATTGCGGTACTCGGCCCCCCCAATTTTGGTGCGTTTACAGTGGCGGGGCGCGTTTATTTTTTCCGTAACCCTAACGCGTCGGAATTCGTGAAAGCGCGCTGGAAAGCCAAGACTAGCTCGCGGTGTTGATTTACACGCAAGCCTAGCTATTTTCTCAATAAAATCGTGGCTTCACACACCAAGATGACTGTGAGTGTGATAGTTATACGCCTAGATGAATCATAATGTTCCTAGTCTCATTGTCGTGGTCGTAGTCCGCATCGAGATCGGACACTAATTAAATAATGGTCACCCTTGCCCTTGGACTTGTCTTATCTAGTTCGATGTCGCAGAGCCGCAGATTTTGATGCATAATAGCAGCGGGGGCTAGTCTTGGCTTACCAGCGCGCTTTTACGAGTTTTTGATCTGGCCGCCCTTTCAATATCTTGTCGTAGTGGCGCTCTGCATGTAAACAAACCACTGAACTCAGTGAAACAAACACAGTAAACAAACCAGTATTTTGGAGGCACGCCGGGGTCAAGAACAAAGGCGCGTTATTTGCAATGAATTGTTTTCCCAATTTGGTACCGCATTTGGCCCTGCGTACGTTTACAGTGAGAAAAAGCGGGGCCGAGACGCGTCTCGGCCGCGGCCGAGACTACCTCCAGAGCAGGGCCAAATGCGCGGCCACTTTTGGCCCCGCATTTGGCCTTTTGAGCGTTTACAGTGAAGAAAAGGCCGGGCCGAGACGCGTCTCGGCCCGGCCCTTTTTTCACTGTAAACGGGGTCCCAGTGACCCTACAGAAAAGAGTATTTTGCTTTAATTAATGAACATGTTACGAAGTTATTTGAGAAGTTAATAAGCATAAAGTGTGGCTGCACAATATTATTGTGTGCACGGGCCCTCGTGCGTTGTGAATGATATACTGTGGAGAGTACCGGTAATCAAATATTTTGTGTGATTTATCTAAATATTGTATCTAGCTCTTGTTTTTGCAATCACGAATGTAAAGATGAAATATAAAACACACAATCGACAAAAAAGGCACATTAATATTTCAATATGCCGATTTTCAAGGTGATATTTGTGTTTTTTGCATGTATGGTTTATTTGTGAAGGCCTTTGTATGTGAGGGGTGCAGAACCATACGATATACAAGCCAATAGGCAACAGTAACAAAAAAAAAACATACACAAACGAATACACGCATGCACGCACGCACACACACACACACACACACACATACAAGCACACACACACACACAGGCACAAATTGTACAATTATACACTACAAAATGCATACACGCACGCACGCACATGTACGCCCACACATATATAAGCACACACATACACACAAACAAGCACACACACACACACACGCACACCCGCGCATACAAGTATACACACGCACACACACACAAGCACACACACACGCACACACACACACACACACAAACATAGTCAAACAAATGAAAAATTATACCCAAATAAAGCAATCAGCAATGATTCTTAATTTATAAAACTTCTTTAATCAGCAATATAATTAATCTCATCAAAATGTCATGATTCAAAGTTGGTCAAAGACAATAATTATTTAGTTTTGAATTGAAATATAGAGAAAATGTAACTAATAACTTCAAAAAATCAAACATAAGAGATGAAGTTTGTAATATGTACCAAATGAAACAAGTACAGCAATGAGCATTGAATTTCCCCTATTACAACAATTTGTGCATCATTATTAACAGCCCAAATAAGATAATGTAATTTGTTTGTCTCAAAATAAATGAGCAAGTGTCACATTGTATCTATAATTTTTAATTCATCATTACTTGTATATATTTGTACTATAAATTTGCTAAAGCCAGGATTTTACATTGACTCAAAATGAACAGAATTCATCATTACTTGTATATATTTGTACTATAAATTTGCTAAAGCCAGGATTTTACATTGACTCAAAATGAACAGAATTCATCATTACTTGTATATATTTGTACTATAAATTTGCTAAAGCCAGGATTTGACATGGATTCAGAATGAACAGAATTCATCATTTACTGAGATAATAATGATATTTTTTGAAGACAGAAAAGAAGACCATTTTATAAATGTATGTTTTGTTTCCGTATAATATAGCAACAAATATGACATACTCAAAACAACGTTCTGAAAAATGCATGGAGGCTGTTTCACAACATTGAAATAATTCATATACATGTAACATGTTCCTTTCCTTTCACAATTATACAATTAATTAGCATGAATACCAAGACCATGCATGGCGCAGCAATTCCTTTCCAAATATTTTGATTTCTTGAAAATAGTACTTTCATTTCCTCTCTTCAGGAGATTCCTTTCCATCACATGATAACAGATAAGATGCATTCGATTATCCAGTCATAAATGAAATGATTACGTACTATCAGTGATTTTATGGGGGAAATGAGGGGAACTACATAGTTTCTGTAACAACCTCTAGAGCACAAGTTTATTAAAGACATATTTAAAATATTTATACCCTGTTATTATAGCATCAAGGTCAAGGTGAAAGTAGACATTAATATTCAGCAAAAGACTAAGTGTGAAAATTGGTTACCAAAATATGTGTAGTAGGTAGACTAGATATATACTAGACGTAAATGAATGAATATTGAATGAATAATGAATGAACTATGGATTCCAGAGGTAATAAAGTTTAGGAAACAAATAATCACATTATTACCAGAATTAATGATAAAGAAAAGAGGAAAAGGTTGTTTTTGTTTTACACTTGGAAACAAGATACAGTCAAACCTGTCTTAGTGGCCACCTGTCTATAGCAACCAACCTCCCTATATCTAGAGTATAGTGGCCATCAGTAATGATCACTGCAGGGGGAAAATAGTGTTATGGAACCTGTCTATAGTGGCCACTATTCTTGTTTCCCTTGGGTGGCCACCAGGGGTGTCGATCTGTTCGGAAAACACAATGCATTGGTGGGGGGGGGGGGGGGGGGGGGGGGGCGAGCATTGTTTGTGAACAATAGCTCGCCCCACCAATGTATTGTGTTTTCCGAACAGATCAACACCCTGGTGGCCACTATACACAGGTTTGACTTTATTAACATACAGTATGACCTGCATAAAATACATTTTTATTCAAGAGTTTCTTTGGATTCTAGCAGAATAATGTGTGCATAACAAAGCCAGACGAGTAGAATTATGCATTTAAGCCTAAATAATATGTAAAATAAATAATAGAGAAATTTCTGGACAGAATCATTGTACTTCAATTATGTCTCAGTAGCTAGGCCTGGAAACATAATACAAGAAAACACCAACATCCCAAGTGCTAAATGTATAATGAATAAACATTTATGTGGACATTATTGCAATAACTTATTCCACAATACTCACACACATCACTGTTACTGTTTTGTGACGGAAAACATACTTTGTTCATAATAGCTGCATATGGGTAACCTTTCTTAAAGGCTGAAAGATGCCAATATATTTTTAAAACTCTTATACAGAGCTAATAAAGCATATTCACAAGCATAAGACACACTAGCATTAAAGATAAAGACAAGAATGCTAATAACATTGCAACTAATAATTGTGAATGTCCAACTAAAAGGGAAGCCAAAGCTGCAAATATAGATAGAAATTGAATTTGCATAACTCAAGTAAGGGTCACAGTCTAGCTACAGGCTGCACTATATATAGCAGATTTTAAGTTTATATAAACTTGAAATATGGTAGATATTACGAACATTTGTATGCATTAACAACTCATACACAAACTACAAGCAGTTCTAGAGTCATTTTGTCCCAAGGAATTTTCAAATAAAATGTATTATGTCATAAACTAAAAAAACTGGAAGGACTGCAAAGAGCTTTGTGAATTCAAAGGCCCTGTAAGCCTTGAAAATTTCCCTGACAAAATTAAAAAGGAAAAGAAAACAAACACTACAGATGCTTTTATTTCTTTTATGCTTTTAGTTTCCATTTTCCAAAAACTGAACAGGGCCTTGACAAACATGAAATACAGAAGCATTTCATATACTCAGTTTTCATTTTCCAAACAAATTTACAGGGCCTTGACTGATATGAAACATGGAATTTCCTTATATATTGCGAGCTATCTTCACTTCATACTCAGTCATGTGAGGTACGATCTTGAGCAGCTCCTGGATGCCGTCCTTGACCGTCGTGGTGACCTTGAATCCCAGCTTGCGCAGCTTGGCGTACGACACCTCATAGTCCCTCTTGTCCTTGTCTTCCCCGCTGGAGGACGCCGTGATCTTGCACTCCGGCACCAGCTCCTGGATGAAGTCGGCAACGTCCTTCTTGGTCATGTTCATCGACTCGTGCCCGACATTGTACGCCTGGCCGCTCATAACCTTGTAGTTGTCGATGGCCATGATGAATGCCCTTGCGGCATCCTTGATGTGGAGGAAAGTCCTGCGGAAGCCGCCCTGGTAGAGGTCAAACTCCTTCAGGGAGACTGCCTTGTGCGTGAGGTCATTGACTAGGAGATCGAGGCGTAGGCGTGGCGAGACGCCAAACACGGTTGCTAGACGCAGGCCTACACCACCGACTGACCGAGCGAGCTCCTCTCCCTTCGCCTTGGTGCTTCCGTAAAGGGTGAGGGGGCTGATTGCTGTCTCCTCTGTGCAGATGCCATCGACAGCGCCGTAGCACGACCCGGTGGAGGCGTAGATCAGCTGCTGGTCACGACGCATGTTCTTGACGATGTTGGCAGTGCCATCTTCGTTGACCTCACGGGCTTCATCGGGGTCCTTCTCGCAGGCGGGGTAGCCAACGATGGCAGCGAGGTGGATGATGACATTGCAGTCCTGCATCTCACTCGCAAGCTTCTCCTCATCCCGGATGTCTCCCCGGACAACTTGCAGATTCTGTGAGCCCACGATTGGGAGGAGCGACTGAACGCCCCAGCTGAGACGATCATAGATCTTGACCTGGTGACCCCTGGCTAGCAGCATAGGGATGATGGTGGTGCCTAGGTAACCAGCGCCACCGGTAACCATGACCTTCAAGGACTCTCCTGCATTGTTGTTGCTCTGACCGATGATGGCCTGTGACTCAGAGTTGCCGTTCAGAGACATTATGTGATTCTGGATGAAAAAATAGAAAGGGAAAAGAGGAAATTGTATTACAAACTGTGTTCTTCAAATGTTACAGAAAGTGATATAAATTTTCACATGGAAATGCAATTATGTACATGTTCTGCAATACGTTTCAGTAGACATTCTAGTAGGGTCATGGGCGTAGATCTGTCGTTGATACCTAAAGGGGGTTTCACACCGGGCCCTGCGTATAGTTGCGTAGTGTTGCGTACCGACTACGCCGAGTGTACGCTGCCCTACGCAACTATACGCTGAGGTACGCAGAGAGGTACGCGAGATGGACGCAAAAAATTAAACATGTTTAATTTTGTTTGCATTCTGTCTGCGTAGACACTGAACGCAGAAAATACGCAAGTCCGCAACACTACGCTACTGTACGCCAAGCCTACGCAATAGTACGCTTCCCTCAAATGCCAGTCCGACGAAACATCTACTCGCGGCTCCTACGAGCGTTAATTGCCGAAGAATGTTTTATGTTCACGAATACGCAGCCTATTTCAGCGTACTCTACGCAGGTCCGGTGTGAAAGGGGCTTAAGATTCATCAGGGGGGGGATGATCTATTCATTCATCCCCTCCTGATGAATAGGTATTACGTAATTATCTACGCCCATGAGTAGGGTCTATGGTTGTACATGTACCACTTGTTATTGCTACAGCTACAGACTAGTCAAATTAATACAACAGAGTCAGAGAGTATAATGTGTTTGCACCAATGCACAATGGGGGTGGATAGTATCGCTTCTTTTGAAACCAGTTTCACCAAGGAAGTTGTCCAAGCATAAAGCCGCTTTTACGGCTTTAGTATGCTTGAAGAGGGAGCAGTTAAGGAGCTATTGTTCACAGTGTTGCCATTGTTCAATACATTCCGATGGTTGGTACATACATGAGTAAAAGTAAATGACGTAAGCTTCTTGGACCGCACCCAACTCTCTATACTGTTAGTCAATAGTACTATACAGAGTTTGACATAATTACAAGAAGAGGAAATATATTGTAAGTATTCTTGTAAATTGTTTGATGGAAATAGTTGGAAACAAATCTAGTTTCTCTTGAAATTAAAAAAATAAACATATTTATCAAAAACATGTCATTAAATGTTACAAATTATAGCTATTTTAATTATACTGCAATGTGATATAAACAGCAACATTCTAAACAATATTTAATTTAACACATTTTCCTGCAATTAAACATTTTAGACACTCTTGCCCTTGCTCTTGCTGCCCCCTGCATCCCCCATGCACACACACACACAGAGTGTTGATCTATGTTAATGCTTAGCTAATGGCCCGGTCAGATATCAACGGATAGCGGAAACGAATGCCCAACAAATAGAAAATTTGCGAAATGAAATTATCCGGTGATGAAATACGTCTCCATTGCTTTATGTACAAAACATAGAACGACGTACATCACCGGACAAGAAACGCATACGAACGGAGACGAACGGATGGAAAATTTAGCTCAGATTAGTTTGACGTCCGTTTACGCAATCCGTTGATATGTGACCGGGCTATTAGGGGGAGGGGGCATTTGCCACCTATACTTTGACAACAAAAAACATGGAGGGGAAAATAGAGAAATATATAATTTATAAATCATCTAGGTTATTAATTTGTACCCCCAATAATTTGCTTTCCCCCTCACTCCCAATCATTCTAAGTATCCATGCTACGCCCACTGCCTTGTCATCTCCTTCGCTGAAAAAGAATACAGACTCAAACCTGTGTTTAGTCGCTCAAAATTAGCATAGGCCCGCTGGCCCGGGGCCACTAAAAATTAGCTTCGGGCCACCAAATTTCATTGATAGATTCTACTGGCCCGTTCGGGCAAGCAAATGTAACAGAATTTGTCATGTTTTTCTTTGTTTGGGGCCACCAGATTTATGTTTCGGGCCAGAAGAAGTTGAAAAATCTTGTTTTTACTTGCCCGACTGGGCCACAAGGCAAAAGGGTTAATTTCTAGCATTGGTATAGTTGACCACCTAGGGAGACCAGATTAGTGGCTACTATAGACAGATGACCTCTAAAGCCAGGTTACATAATACTGATTTTCTCTGCACAGAAACGCTTTTGGTGGCCACTATTAGGCAGGTTGGCTGCTATAGATAGGTGGCCACTAAGACAGGCATGACTGCATAACCAATCTGTGAACAAATATTGTGGAGTGTAGACCGCCAGTAAACCAAACCAAACCAAACCAAACTAAGAAGACCATTTTGTGTTTGCATTTGTTAATGAATACTGTAGTGTGAAGTCTGAGGACCACCAGCAAACTGCTCTCTGGAGAAAAAAAAATTGTGTTTGCATTTAAAGCCATTTTGTAAATTTTGAATACTGCAGAAGCAATTTGAGTATGAGCATGGAATACATCTCCCAGGTATTCATCCATGGTATTAGCATGCTCCTCAAAAAAAAGCACAGGTCTACCCCCTTGTATAAATGCTCTTTAGATTTTTCCCCAAAACATTTTATGAGAGTTTTGGCATGGAGTGAGGCAAACATTCCCCAACCTGGGGGTATGTTATATACCCATATGCTTCATCCCCCACCCCCCCCCCCCCCTCCCCTTAGCTGAGCAAACTGCTGATTATGTAAATTAGAAAAAAATAATCTGAATAAGTCTATGTCTAGATGTATAATATACATGTAGCTCTATAGAACTTTTGCTCAAGACATTTAGGAGTATGTCTCAATAACCCTGTTGGGAAGAATAACAAAAGACCTAGTAATAATAACCACTTGCAGTACAAACAGAGCCGGGCCTATACCAGTACCAGTAGCCTGGCTAATTTGCTCAACACTTGAAGAATTCTGTAACTCTTTCCCATTCCAAACAGAGAGCAGTGGCCGAGAGCACGATCATGACCCAGGACCAGCCCTAGTTCCACTGATCTCTAGATATGCTTTACGGTTGAATGAGTAAGGGCGGTATGTGTGCTCTGTTAGAGCCAATGATGCTAATTACCATGGTAAATGTTGCTGGTCCGTAATCGGGCCCCTGCCCCCTGACCTATCTATGTAATCCTCAATGTCTATAGATAGAAACTTCATGTCTACTTTCTACTGTACATGGAGGAGACAACAATCAAAGCTAGTGACGTGGGCATGTGATGTCATGCAGGGTGGTCCATTAAAAATTGTTAAATTGATATTATATTTATTTATGTACTTTCTTTTTTATTCATTTATATTGATTGATTTATCTGAATTACTCTTACTTATTTTATGGCGCACACTCTTTTACATGTATCTGATTTTTCAATGGAAAGTCTCACCCATGACTATGAGCTCAATGTTTTAGCATTTGATCTTACTCTTAGTCGATCTTATCAACGAGGTATTATGTATTTAAATCTTCTTGGTCGTATGAACATAATGATGCCTGATATGATCTATACTACATCTGATTTAGATTTTCTGTATTTTCCATGAATTTTGTCAAAATTACCATAACAACAAAAAAATACTAGAGAACCCTGCCAACAACAGGGTTACAAACTTTTACTAGCTTTTCCAGCAATTCTTTTAGAAATTTTCTACCCCATTTAATTTCATAGTCCATAATATATGCCTGCATGGGTTCGCCTGCATATACGTTACCCTGTTCGATTCAATCTCACACATTTCTGTTTAACCATGACCACAGACTCATAGCGACCACAAAAGGACATCTGTTTACTGTAACAATAACATACAGAATGCACCAACCGAAGTGACACCACTGCTTTGTTATACTGCTTTCATGGGGCACATTCATTCATACTCATAGTTAGTAGTAGTCACGGACATGTAAACAAATCTATTAATAAACTAGTCAAATACAAATTACGGTACATCATGCATGCCTGCCTCCATTCATTGTCAGGACTATCCTTATGATTTAGCTCAATCTCAGAGCCTGAGGGACCATGATTATGCAAAAATAAGAGGGTGATATAATATATATAATTTGCTTGGAAAAAATAATGAAAGCTTCAGACAGAGTACTAGTGTCTAGTACTATACTAGGTCAATGCACAATGAAAACTATCTTGGCAAGTGTATAATTATAAATAAAGTTACAGTAGGTTTTGGTGTTTTTATATTTTGTTCGACCATAATTATATATACTCATTGTTTTACAGAAGTCATCAATAATCCTAATATTATTATTAACCACCCAAATTAAATTTTCTGCTTGCAAGTGCAAATAATACTGAAATGTTTTTTCTCCCTTTCTTCAAAGTGGTGGTTCTCAATTGATGCACAGGTAACACTTCCCACTTCTAGTTCTCTACTGTCCTGCAAGTACTATCAGTCAGCAATGTTGTGTAAATTATATCAACGATAAAAACAACCTAAATACAGAAAAGCAAATCCGCCTCCTATAAACTTGACTCTTATCTTGATTCTACTCCTACTCACACTCACAGTGCCATTATCTTCGCGATGCGGCATCGTCAAATTGCCTGGCAGTGCACAATGGTATCGACAAAGCGATGGAGCCGCGACCGGAGCACAAGCGGCGTGTCTCAAGTTCAAGCTCGCGCTCCCGTTAGCAGTCGCTTCCATCTCGGCAGCCGATCGCTTCTTCTTCCTGTACTTCGTGTTCGAGTTGGAAGGCGTCGCGGAGACCGACATAGCCAACCTTTCCATGATGACAACGTCACTTTTATCACACGATCTTGATAACATCTGCGTCTCCATTGTATGCTCTTTTCCGATATTTGCAAACTTAGTACACGGCTGTTCCAAATGGGTGCACAGTGCGGACTAGTATTGCAGATGTAATTTGCGTTTCTCAAAATAATTTCATTCATTCATCACATTTCACGAGCTGAACTCTCAGTGTTTCCATACACAAAAATATATACTTTTACATCATGACATATCACGCATGCAAGGGCAGGAGCTGAGGATGGCTGTGCATGTACGTGGTGTGGTGATGGCGGAAGTGGTCTGGGGGTGGGGGTATTGGTAGGGTAGGGTGGTGGTATTGGTGGAATAGGTGGTGGTGTTGTGGTGTTGTGATGGTGGATAGTGGATGGTGGCTTTGGCAACAACTTATCCTCAATCGTATGTAGTATTGTAAAAAAAAAATAAAAAAAAACGGGGGGAGGGGGTGCATCATAATTACAAACTAGTGGTCTGAGACCATAGAGTTATAGGGGAGGGGAGGGGGGGGGGGTGATTGTCGCCACTGGTTTAGTTGTATGAGCCGGGGGAGGGAGGCGAGCCTGAGGGGGGAGGTGGTGTGATCGTAGCCAATAACGATGAAAAGTGAACCTTTCTGACATGTCTTTGGCAAAATATCAGCACCTTAATAATTTATAATGAAACATACGCCCTTATGTTTTTGCTGTTTTTGGCAGTTGGGTAGCAGGAGCATAGCCTATCATGAGTTAGCCTATCCGATAGGCATCGTGCTGTCTGGCAGGTTCTACAACCGGTACTGTATTAAACCGCGAAAGGCTGAGTTTGAGCGGGGCAGCGCGAATGGAGCCAGTTTACTAGTATTTAGCTCTCTCACAGCTAGCTAGCTCGCGATCGCATAGAGAATCTCCAAGCCATATAGAGCCTTGACTAAAGGCTAATCTAGTGGGCCTGGGTGGGAGTATTTATTGAAGTTATGAAATTACTTTATAAATGGAAGCGCTAAATGCACACGGAGGAAGCGTGATACGTACATGCGAGCATCTCCTTTCTAGGTTAAACACGTGGGTAGTGCAGTGGTACAGACTGGTATTGGCTCGATACCTCGTAAACATACTGTACACACAATCAGTGACACAGGTTTGGGCCGTATGCATAAAAACAAGCAATTGCTTGTGCTAGCCTTTTGCTTGAATCGGTATGCACACAAACAAGCAATTGCTTTGCACAAGCAAAAGCTTTTGCTAACCAAACAAGCAATTGCTTAAAACCGTATGCATAAAACGAACCTTTTACTTGTCTTGATAAGCAATTGCTTGCGTTTTTTCAAGCACCTCCAGACCAGCTTGAGCTCAAAGATTGCTTACTAAGGACATTCGCGTTTTAGAATCAAGTTTTCATACCGTTTCAGGATGATTTAGAACTCCTGGTTCCAGAGGTTATGTTGTGATTACATATTTAATCAAATGGCTGTTATTTTAGACATTTATATCCATGTAGGCAATTTTGTTCATGATTTGAAAATATTTGCGTAAGAAAAATACTGTTGCCAGGTCGGGCACGACCAGGGAAAGCTGCTATGCAAGGGACTACACGACGTTTTCATACACTACGAATCCCCTTTGTTGTCATGCAGTGCGATGTTTGCACAACCGTAGCGATGCTTTGTTCAACACGTAAGCAATTGCTTAGGCAGTGTAAGCAAAAGGTTTCAGCACAAGCAAAAGCTTATGCATACGAAATTAAGCAATTGCTTGAACTTGATCTTTTGCTTGACAAGCTCTTGCTTGTGCTTGAAGCAATTGCTTATAAGCAATTGCTACGTTTTATGCATACGGCCCAATGATAATGAATTGAAAATCGAATCTTTAATTTCTTCATAATCTGCTTTCATTTACAGTAAACTAAAATAATTGTCTGTCTTCTAACTTATAAATAAAATAATAAAACTAGTAAAATAAAACTATTATCCCTAATTTCTGCTGAATTACAGGAGTGAGTAAGCAATTTTTAACTGTTGGAATATCAGTCGATTGAAATGTGGGAGTGACCCCGCCCCGGGGAGTGACTTGCTATTATTTTTATCGGTGCATTATTGGCCCGGTCAGATATCAACGGATAGCGGAAATGAATGCCCAACGAATAGACAATTTGCGAAATGAAATTATCCGGTGATGAAAGTCGTCTCCATTGCTTTATGTACAAAACATAGAACAACGTACATCACCGGACAAGGAACGGACAAGAAACGCATACGAACGGATGGAAAATTGAGCTCTCCGTTTGACGTCCGTTTACGCAATCCGTTGATATGTGACCGGGCTATTATACATAATTATGTCACGTGAACATTTTCAATAGCGCTCTGAAAGAATATAGTATCAGGCGATATAAATACACCCAATAGCATAATTATCCATAATTTCTGCTGAATTACAGTACTAGTGAGGAAGCAATTTTTAAAGATGGAATATCAGTCGATTGAAACCGGTAGGAGACTGCATGGGAGTGACTTGCTATTTTATCGGTGCATGGAATCTCTCTGCGAGAAACGAAATAGCATTTCAAATCCCGAAAGAATATTCAATGATTTTTCCGACAACATAAATTATGTTATGTTATATGACAAAAGTAACACATTTTTTAAAACTAAAAGTAAACCCGACTCTGAGCTCGATGAGAAAATGTGGCTTTTCGAATGATTTCGAAGTGATATGTTGACAAGTCATTGTGACGGCACAATTATCTCTCTTTCAATGCTTTCTCTGATTGTGGCGTCATAATACAATCTCTCCGCATTTCATTGTTTGCAGATAGGTCTAAAAGAAAAGTTTCCTCTGTCGATACTACACATCTCGGCTCTTCCGTGTGATACCATAAAATATGTTAACATCACATGACTGAGGTTAGTCATTCAATGACTCGTATTTTACCAATTCAGATAACATGATATAATGTGAACCGTTCAATAGCTCTCTGAAACAATAGTTAGTATCAGGCGATCGATAAAACAAAAACACTATAGCATAATTATCCCTAATTCTGATGATACAGAAGTGAGTAAGCATATCAGTCGATTGAAATGTGGGAGTGACCCCGGGGAGTGACTTGCTATTTTGTCGATGCAGAAACGGGAACAATGATCGTCACGGATGACTGGAGCTAGCGTGAAAAATCAAAATAATATCTAGGGCATAATTGTATAATACCTGGCGAAGGGGTCAAGCAATACATGGGGCCTGATCCGAATTCACGGATGTTCTTGTTATTTGTTTTCCTCAATGACCCCAGCTACATACCAATTATGAAAACAATTAAATTAATGGCAAGTAAGCCTAAACAAAACATTATGACAACATAATGGTTTAGAGTAAATGTTCTCTCTCAGAAGTCACAATCACTACAAAATGTCTCAACAAATTAATAATGTCTCGATCAGTACTCGGTATACCGTAATTATGACCCTTCTGAAACACAAGAATTGAGGACCTACAAAAATATGAAAAAAAATAATGACTCTTCACATAAGAACAAATTGTTGGGGGGGGGGGGGGTGTTCGTGGAAAATTTTCGAAGCCGAGACCAAGTAATGTCAACATTTTCGAGCCCTAGACAGGGTTTCTTCGCAAATTTTCGAGGCCGAGACCAGGTTAATGAGGGTCGATACCGCTTGTAAGTGGTCTCGAGACCGGGTAAAATTTGAAAAGGGGGGTTCAAAACCCCCAAAACAGCAATTTTTTGGCCAAAGGGGGTACGCCTATGCACACACACAATCACAATCATAATAAGAGGGTGATATAATATATATAATTTGCTTAGAAAAAATAATGAGAAGCTTCAGACAGAACTAGAACTAGGTCAATGCGGGTCAATGCACAATGAAAAACATCTTGGCAAGTGTATAAAGTTACCGTTTACACAATCATAATCAGTCGTGCAAAACATTTTTCTGGTTTATCATTTTTTTTTTCACACCGGATCGACGACGCACCGTCGTAATTTATCTCGCTAAACTAATAATGATAATAAATTGAAAATCTTATCTTCAATTTCTTCATAATCTGCTTTCATTTCCAGTAAACTAAAATCATTTTCTTCTAATTAGTCTTCTAACTTCTTTCATTGATGGAGCATTATGTATAATGATGTGAACACTTTCAACAGTTCAATAGCGCTCTGAAAGAATAATTAATATCAGGCGATATAAAACTATTATCCCTAATTTCTGCTGAATTACAGAAGTGAGTATAAAGCAATTGTTTAACCGTTGGAATATCAGTCGATTGAAATGTGGGAGTGACCCCGGGGAGTGACTCGCTATTATTTTTTATCGGTGCATTATTATATAATGTGAACATTTTCAATAGCGCTCTGAAAGAATAATTAGTATTAGGCGATATAAATACAACCAATAGCATATACTTATCAATAATTTCTGCTGAATTAAAGTACTAGTGATTAAAGGGATAGTTGAGTTTCGGTATAGAGGGCGCTACACAAAATAATTTTTTTGTGAGATAATGAAAAACTGAGTGTCAAATTCGAAAGAGCATACAATTTCAATGACAGAATAAACTTTATTTGATCAAAATCGGTTCAGAAATGGCTGAAATATCCAGAAACATAACCATTTTGTAATAAAATATCTAGGGCATAATTGTATAATAGCGAAGGGGTCAAGCAATACATGGGGCCTGATCCGAATTCACGGATGTTCTTGTTATTTGTTTTCCTCAATGACCCCAGCTACATACCAATTATGAAAACAATTAAAAATTACCATGATTAATGCCAACTGAAGACGGATTAGATACCGAAGAAATCGTTGTTATTCGCAATATATGTGCAATTAAATAACAGTCCAGTTATGAAAATACGCATGCTGACAGAGTTTTCAGCTGACCGACCGTCACACAGGGTGGCCCCAAAAAACGGAACGGGGCACTTCCCAAAATATAGTAACAAAATGTTTATGTCCATCGGATATGGTGTCTTTTTCAATGAAAAACGATACAAGAACAGTCATTGTGGTCGTGTAGTTTTTGTTTTAGGGCGCTGTGAGTGACACCATGTCAGGTTCCCATTTTTGTCAATTTTTACCAAGTCAGTGTCTGATAAATCGCACTTACTGCCCGTCATAGCATCGAACAACGAGCAACACGCGCGCCATTCAGCTGTGTGCCGAGAGTTGTTCGATACTATGACGGGCAGTAAGTTCGATTTATCAGGCACTGACTTGGTAAAAATTGACAAAAATGGGAACCTGACATGGTATCACTCACAGCGCCCTAATACAAAAAACTACACGACCAAAATGAATGTTTTTGGTAATCGTTTTTCATTGGAAAAGACACCCTTATCCGATGGACATAATCATTTTGTTACTAGATTTTGGGAAGTGCCCCGTTCCGTTTATTGTTTGTGTTGTTGTTGTTGTTGTTTTTTGGGGGGCACCCTGTATAGGGAGGGGCGAACTAGCCACGCCCCCCCCCCCCCCCCCCCCCACGTGAAAATTCTCCCATTTAACCATGCGTTCTTCAAGTTAACGGTTATGTCGGATTTCAGCGATGGACATGCAGCATCTAGTAGCTAGAAACTCCATTATAAACAATTAAGTATTATGACGTAAATATTCCATTTCAATGAACGCCAAAATAACAAAATAACAACAACTTCAAGTTCACCCACTCCGGTCTCAAATGAATATAAATCGAACGATTTTCTCAAAAGATTAACAGAAGATCAAAACGTTTGATATGTTGTTCGCTTGTCTGTACATAAGTACCTTACTCGCAGTATCATAAAATAATGTAGACAAAAAAATGAAATGACTTCCAGCTTGTACGTATATATGGCTTTAGGAAGAACCACTCTGTAGATTTTGCATTAATTCAAACATATGATAAAATTGTTAATTCGATGTCTAAAAAGGAACATATAGTAGGGTTTTTTATGGATCTTAGTAAAGCGTTTGATACGCTCAATCATCGCATTTTATTATTTAAATTGCAACACTATGGTATTCGCGGTTTGGCTTTAAATTGGTTAGAAAATTATTTGAGTAATAGACAACAATATGTTGAATATATGTCTTGTAAATCCACAAACCTTCCTGTAACTTGTGGGGTACCACAGGGTTCAATTCTTGGCCCACTTTTATTTTTGATATATGTCAATGATATATTTAATTCATCGGATATTCTTTCATATATTATGTTTGCTGATAATACTAATATTTTTTATTCGGATAGTAATTTTGAAAATCTTATAACAGTGTTAAATCGAGAACTTAATAATGTATCTAAATGGTTTAAATGTAATAAATTGTCTTTGAATGTTCAAAAAACGAATTATGTTCATTTTAAAAGTAAAAATTCAAGATATTATCAAAACATACATTATGATATTAATATTGATGGAATACCCATTTCTAAAAAGAGTTATGTTAAATTTCTTGGAGTTATGATAGATGAAACATTAAGTTGGAATAGACATATTGATAGTATAATTATTGCTGTTGCAAAAGGAGTTGGAATTTTGAATAGATTGAAGCATATTCTCCCATATAATATACTTTTTATGCTTTATAATGCACTTATATTATCTCGAATTTCTTATTGTAATGTTGTTTGGGGGAATTGTTCAAAATTAAAAATATATTCGATTTTACTTTTGCAAAAGAAGTCCCTACGAATATGCAGTGGCTCCACATATTTAGCACATACGGATCCATTTTTTTATCGTTTATGTACATTAAAGGTTCATGATATCTATACGTTACAAACTGCAACATTCATGTATAAGGCAAGTATAGGAAAAGTACCCTCTCAATGTTTAGATCTGTAATAGAGACATTCATAAATATTGTACTCGTAATGCAACCAACTACCATTTATACAATCCTACCTTAACAATAACCCATAAGTCAATTAGACATGCTGGTCCCGACGTGTGGAATCCTCTTTCAAATGATATTAAAAATCGTCCCTCAGTGCTATCGTTTAGAATGGCAATGAAAAAGAAATTAATTCAATTGTATAGATTATCCTAACTCTGATTGTACCTTAGCAATGTTTTCATTGATACTGGTCGTAATATTAATGATCTTAGACTCTTTTATGATATAATACGTATATATGAAATTAATTTGCTGCTGCCCAATTAAGTTGCATCTACATACATTCCATCCATCTACGCACAGCACTTTCACTTCCATATTCATCCGCACCCAACATCTCATTCCATCTTTGTCCCCTAGTTCTTTTTTTTTTCTTTTTTCTCTTTGTATAGTTGGTAACGTATTGTAGTATTTTTCAGGGACCATCATTTCCTCAAGCTCCGCTTACTATGGTGGTCCCGTACATAATCACCGATGTTAATATTAAAATGTTGATTTTACTGTTTTGAAAGATGCTTATTATATATTATATCCATTAATATTATAAATTGTTTTATTATATTAATCAATCTATATGTTATACATGTTTATTTACAGTATTCAATTAATGTAATTCTTTCTGTATTATTTGTATAATAATTTTGTATTATGTGATTATGTTGAAAATAAAATGAACCAAATCAAATCAAATCAAATCATATATATGAAGTGCACAAGCATGATTACGTCTTGGCATGATACAAATCTGCAAATTTTGCATATTTTGTTGCAGAATATAATCAGTATACAGTCATGACATTTAAACCTGTCTAAGTGACCACCTTGGGAACTCGAGACAGAAAAGTGACCATAGGTAAACAGGTCGATACATACATGCAAAAAAGCGATCACTATTTACAGCATAATAAGTCGCTATTATCATGAATATATTGAAAGAAGGTTTCGTGTGCGAAATAATTTTAGTTGCTTTGTGAAGTACATAATTATTCATTATTATATTTTTGTATAAATTATGTTTTTTTTATAAATGCAATCATGCATTTGAATATGTTTAGTTGTATAGCTCTGATGGATAACCCTTATAAAACATAAACATTAAAGTGACAAAAACTTGAACAGAATATATCTCCCTTCGTCTTAAATTAATGGCAAGCAAGCCTAAACAAAACATTATGACAACATAATGGTTAAGAGTTAATGTTCTCTCTCAGAAGTCACAATCACTACAAAATGTCTCAAAAAATTAATAATGTCTCGATCAGTACTCAGTATAGAGTAATTATGACCCTTCTGAAACACAAGAATTGAGCACCTACACAAATATGAAAAAATAATGACTCTTCACATAAGAACAAATTGTGCCTGGAATGAGTGTAAAAATTGAAATCACATTTATGAATTAACCAAATCAGTTTTGAATACAACTTGAGTTACTTGTGACAAATGGACAATCTAGTACTAATCGGTTTCTATAATTGTTGCACATAATTATAATTATGTGACAAGTGCAACTAGCTTGTAAAGGAGCTTGCATGTACACCTGTACAGGGATGGGATAAATCCCGTGAAATCCTAATCAAAATTGAATGATTGTAATATCTATAGATATAACGATGACGATGATTTCATGATATAACTATTCAATTTCCTATATATTCAGAACTGATGTGAATGTGCGACCCCTGGGATCGCTGGTCTCCTAAATAGCGAAGGGAGAATGATTCTAAAAAGAAAGAAGATGCTTTTATCAGCGTATATGTCGAGCAAACAAGCTAAATAATATATAATCATGATAGTTATACTTACTGATACAATATGTTTCGGCGTCGAAAGCTGAAAGTCACCGAACTGATGATCAGAGATTTCTTTCGATCACAATAATTAACTGATGTCAACTGCCTGTTTAGCTATATCGAAAGTAGTACGGGTCACGAGAGCCGATCTATGTTGTCCTGAGTCGGATAGGGAACGCTTCGAAGTGATGGATTGTCAGATGGTGATGAGACCTGGCCGATTTAGAACGTGGATGAAAGGTGACCTATCTATAGTGTTAACCGCAACTGGCGATCAATAATATATCCCCTCAGGTGGAAAGGGGAATTAGCATGTGAATCGAAGCCCTCCACCCAAAAGCCCACGAAAGGGTCTTCCTTATTATCTAGTCCTATTGTTCCACCCGTTACGTAACAAGCGAACCATCTATAGAGTCCTTCGATCGCTATAATAGTGGTTATTACTATGCGGTGTATTGGCGTCTGGCTTCCATTGGCAACCTGACGCGACTTTAGATTATATAGATACACTTTCCCTCAGTGGCATAGCAGGTTCTAATCGGACCCTGCAGGGATGGGGTGGGGAAAGGGGTGTTTAGTTAAGAGGGTACAGGTGTTTTGTAGAGGTCTGGGGCATATGTGTTGATAATTTGATTTTATACATATGACTGTGTTCAATAAAATATTATCATATATATTCATGTTTATGTTTGGGACCGCCCCTTTTCGTCACCATCTGATAGGCGCATCATATAGGTTTCGAACTGTCAAACCCCGGCCAAAGCAAAGCTTTGACTGACCATTATAAATTAGTATACACCATGCACAGCACCTATACATAATAATTATTGTAATCACATGCACTGAGTGATCATCAATACATTTTGAATTTGAATATATACATACTAATTATTGGTTTACGTGTGTATATTCCGTTGGGGGATCCTCATCGGAAAGGTAGTGGGGGGGGGGGGGGGGGGTGACCCCTAACCATCTTCGCTATACGTTCGCCACTGCTTTCCTTTTAAATGATACAGGCGATGTATAGGCATGGGATTAAACGCGACTACACGGTGGTTTCAATCTTTTGTATCGACACTTTTTCAAGTGAACGTAATATTGGCATAGCATGGAAGACAGCATATACCTTTGTAACTGTACCCATTCAACACGCATTCTTTGAAATTGATGAACAGGATTATTGAAGCGTATTGTCTGGAAAAGTGGGCGAAAGTACACTATTTGAAAAAGAAAAAACTACGAGCATAACAAGGGGTGTGGTCCACTTAATCTGTCCCTTTTTTTTAAAAATCACAAACTCTTAAACTGGCTGTATTTTGTGAGAATATAGATTTGAATGAATTGTTGGAATGTATAATATTTGAAAGATGTATATATTTATTATATTATTTCGGTCTAAATCAAGACGTATACTCACCTCACTTATATAGGAACTAAATAGTGTATACTTTAAACTTAACGAGCAATTTTTAGGTATACAATTATGATGTCCGTTAAAAGATATTTACCAAAATTGAATCTCCTTTTTATATATTAATAGGCAGTTTAGTACAATGTGTATTCTTAGTTTGCATTAACCATGTTAACAATGTTACATGTCAAAGTGCATCATCCAATATAAGGGACCGTCTGAAAAACAGTCTTTGGCTGAGTACGGTTCCCTGGTGAAATAAAATGAAAATAAAAATAAAATAAAATATCCAAAATATGTTATTTACCCAATTATTATAGACTGGCCGCGCTCTACATCAACTGAGCTAGAAAGCTCATGTGATGGTCGTTCGTCCCTGATTACACTCCTTTCAATGCTCGTCTCTGTACTAGCTCAGTTGGTAGAGCACCGGTCAAGCAATCTGGAGGCATGCAGTCTCGGATTCGAATCCCGGGAAAGCCAAAATGTCTTTGCTCATTTCCATTTGTATTATAATTCCGGTCAGACTCCCTATGTTTAAAAAAAAAATCAACTATTGCTGAGATATCATTTTTTTTTCATGATTTGTTATAGGCACGGTTGTTTAATAATGTGCATGACATGCACTCCATGTGGACAATGAATGTATATTGGTGTGTATGATACTGTCCCCCTTTTTGTAAGCTATAATTCAAAAGTTGTGAAATAATTGTCTAATACGAAAGACACACATTTTAAGAGCTTGTTTAAAAATAATAGGGCTTGAAATACCTGGTGGAATTATTTATATCAGCTTTAAACGAGTTAATATAATTATTTGAATGTGCATGCAAAACCATAAAAACATCTTCTCTCCCATGCAGACTTGATTAGGTACTTTTTTTTTCTTCTTTTTTTTCTTTCTGCGAGGTACACTTTGACACTAATTTCATTTAATATGTTAGCTTTGGACGGTAAAATGTTGTAGGTGCTCATTACTTCTATTTGCAAATTTTAAACGTTTCACATATCATCAACGTAAGACGAAAACAAACATTTGTTTTGTAGTATGAACCGCTCATATTCATTTTCAGTTTATGTGGCGATATCTGCTTTCCATGTACATGTACTTGGTAAGATTATACATGTATTTCTATCAGGTATAATTTGTGACCAACGAAATGTATCGCATTAAAAAATAATTGAAAAAAAATGGGCTTCCCGAGGGGAAACCCAACTTTCTTTTTTCATTTATATACTTCTGGTCAGTTTCTCTCAATTTGAATCGTTTAAAACATTATCAGCGGCGTAGCTATAATTTTTCAGTGAGGGTGGGGGGGGGGGGGGGGGGCACAGGGGGCCTGGATTTTTATTACGGGGCACAGGTTTTCGCCTGAAAAGCAGAAAATGTCATCACATTCAATAAATAAATGATGTTATTTGGCCCGAGAATTATGGTTTGCCCGTGAGCATTACATGATGTTTGTGGGGCGATATCTTTTTCAGTTTTCTTCTCTTGAAGTATGAACTTTTCATGGGGGAGGGGGGCATGTGCCCCATTCAGCCCCCCCCCCCCCCCCTCCGTATCTACGCTCCTAGGCAGTATTAACTTATACATGAACCAGAGAGGTGGGAGGACTACCTCCCACCTCTCTGCATATTAATTTCCCGTTTATTTAGCGACATCTGCTCTCCTAGACATAGTTCTGTACTTCTGTCAGGTATAATTTGTAATCAATGCAATTTATCGTGCTTTTTCAAAATGTTTACTTAGTTTTTCATTACCTCACACACAAATTATTTCTTGAAGCGCCCTCTAAACCAAAACTGAACTATCCCTTTAATCTACACATTTTTTCAAACCTATTCCTGCAATTTTCAGTTTGTTCTGAAAATGTCCGGGTTTGACCATTGAGCTATATAATGCTCATTATAAAAAGGCAGAAGGAGTCGCAAACGATATTTATATAATTATAGATCAAAATAATTCTTGTATGCCAATTTGTACCCGTTTTGGGGGTATAATTTGCTAAAAATGTACTTGAAACTCCGCGAATATAAAAGCGGGTCATTTTCACTTCGCGAACGATCATGCGTTATACACGTTTGAATATTGAATTGACACCACAGAGAATCTCATTCACTAAAGTAAACGTGATGTAATTTCACTTGGAACTTATTTTTAAAAAACACCCACAAACAAGTCAGCATAATGTCAGAGTCAGCAAAACCTTCCCCCATTCCTATTGAAGAAACACATCGAAATAAATTAAAATTTGAGCATAATTTATTGTACGGCGGGCTTATGCCCAATCTGTATCAGGTGTCTCATGGATTATTTACTCTCGCCTAGTATGCTCCATGGGTAAATGGGGGTAAATGATGCCCCAACTGCAAATGATTGCATACCATGTAATCCATCATTTTTTATTGAATAATTCATGATAAAAACATTTTAAAACGTGGGTGGAGGGGGCGATTGATTCAACGTTTACCATTTAAAATGAAGTGATCATGTCTGAAAATGACACAAATTTGCCCACAAAATGATTATTTATTTCAAATTGAAATTATGTTTGCCGTGCAATGAGATGCTAACGGTCTGAATATAGTCACATACTACAAAACATTTTGGCGAGGCCAGTGGCGTAGCTACGGGGGGGGGGGGGCACCGGGGGGGGGGGGGGCACGTGCCCCCCCCCCCCCCAATAATTTCGAAAAAACAATAGAAAACATAAGTGGACATTTTTTGAAAAAACAAAGAAATACATAAGGTGTGCCCCCCAATAATTTTCGTGCCCCCCCAATCAGTCCGACCACGCTACGCCACTGGGCGAGGGAACTAGAGCCCCCCCCCCCCTGCCTCGTAGTACACCAACACGTATATTTATAAGTTCGAGGGACAATAGAACATTTGAAAAAGCCCCAAACCTGCATGATAACATGAATAAGGGCACTGAATAGTAATGCCCCGGATTAAATGGGCGTAACCACACGTACAACTCGATCCCATTCTGTGAATTAGTTTTGTGAAAAGATGTCCGACTTGCCTCAAAATCTGTGTGCTTTCAAATGGAAGAGGATTTAACTTTGCTAAGGATTATGCGCATTTATCTTATCTACGTATTCAATCGAAGAAAATAGAAATGTGAAGAAGCCAATTAAATCAGCGTTGTCATATACGTTCGCACCTGATCACGAATGATAATATAATAGTGATATTGGAAAGGTGTATGTAAACTGAATTTTAAAAGCCATCAGTGGTTTTAAAATTGCTGTTGATAAATCTCTCTATTGAATGTTTATTTGTAACAATACATCACATTAACATTTTAGAATAAAATATGATTGAAACTTTCTTCAGACAGTGCGGTTTGTTGTTATTTTTAGAAAGAACATTGTTGCCAATTTCTTTACTACTATTAAAAAAATTATAATGCAAACCTGGTGTGGGTTTTTTTATTTTATTTTAAGTGCACATATGTGTTAGTTAATACACAAAATATTTACAAATTACGTTTATATATATTATAGGAGTACAACATAATATTAAGTATAGTGATTTCTTTTCTTCTGTGTTTATAATTAAACCTTCAAATCTGTTACACTCAGGCAATGGCGTACCCAGGATTTTTTTAAGGGGGGGGGTTATTTTGTAAAAAATTCCAAGCCGAGACCAAGTACTTTCAACATTTTCGAGACCGAGACCAAGTACCTTCAAAGTTGAAAACCCCTCTCAGTGGGGGGGGGGGGGGGGGGGGGTGTCCGTAAAAAAAATCTAAGCCGAGACCTAGTACGAGACCGGAGATCTTCAACAAAATTTGGGGCCGAGACACCAGGGTTTAGCCGGTCGAGACCAGGTTTTAGTCGGTCGAGACCAGGTTTTAGACGGTCGAGACCGCTTAAAAGTAGTCTCGAGACCGGCTAAAATTTAAAAGGGGGGGGGGGTTCAAACCCCCCAAAACAGCCATTTTGGGTCAAGGGGGGGGGGGGGGGGTTTGAACCCCCCAACCCCCCCCCCCCCCCCCTGGGTACGCCTATGCACTCAGGGACTCACGCCACTGATGTAAAGGCCAATGAATTACTATTTTAAATAACACTACTAATATAACATGATTAGATAGTATACAATTACAAAACACAATACTTGACAATAATGAATCACTCAATACAATAATATATATCTTATTATATCTAAATCATCGTGCGCTCCTGTGCACGTGCACTAATGCACTGAAGGAAAACAAAATACTCTCAATATTATTAACCACAAGAAGTGGACACTTGTAATTATTGATAAAAGTTCATGTACAACAATTATATTGTCCACTTTGGGATTTTTGCCAACGTTGTTGCCACATCGTGTATGTGTTCTGTACTATTCTCTTTTTATTTCACTAAATAACATTTTACTATAAATTACAATGGGACCCGTTAGTCCAATTTTAGCATAATAGTCTGCCATTTCGTTACCACTGAGTCCACAGTGGGAGGGAATTCATTCAAAATGTACTATAATTCTTTTATATTTCAAGTGGGTGAGAAGTAATATTACTTCTTGAAAAATATGTCATCTTTAGCGCGTTTTGAATAGAAAGAAGACTACTCAACGAATCACTAAACATAACCACACGACATGAAGGTTGTCTAATTGTTCGAGCCATGTTAACGCTAAAATAATAGCTGTCATTTCTGCTTTGTATAAGAGGAGATGGAATATGACAGTCTTTTATATTGTTTATACAAAAGGGATGGTACCCAAAAGGGTATTGTGTTGTGTTGTTCAGGAACAAAGGAGCCATCAGTGTCAATGTGCAGCTCCTCTGTATTCATTCTTTACTACAATATAACAAATAATGTGAGTTGTCTGTTTTCTTAACCATCTATTTCAGGTCCATACAAAACATTTGGAGTGACTTAAAGAGTGGTCACGTTGGACACGACTCCCCACGACTAGACCCACGAATGCAGTACGCATTGGTACAAATCAATGGCAAGCCGTTTTTAACATTTATTCCTATTTCTTGATATCAAGAATTAAATTCTTGATATCACGAAATCGAATTCTTGATGTCAAGAAATGCATTCTTGATATCAAGAAATATACTTTTCTGTATTGGTAATACTTGATATCAAGAAATAAACTGATATCAATAATTCAATTATTATTATTATCAAGAAATAGGAATAAATGTTAAAACGGCTTGCCATAGATTTGTACCAATGCGTACTGCATTCGTGGGTCTAGTCGTGGGGAGTCGTGTCCAATGTAGGAGTGGTCACATAGGACACGACTATACCCACGAATGCCGTACGCATGCGGTACGAACTAGTACGATCGTACCACTGACCTCTACTTAGTGGAGGTCAGTGGATCGTACACATCGTAGTGGTTCGCCATGTATCGACCCTACCTACGCATGCTCTACGCATACTGTACGCATATTTGCGAATGTCACAATAATGCAGTGAGACAGCAGTAAGAACGCGATACGCTTCCGTCAAGAATGGAGAAGAACCAGTACGATGTCTTACGCACTCAGTACGATTGCAGTAATAATGGTGGACATACCTACGGCATTCTTACTGCAATCGTACTGAGTGCGTAATACATCGTACTGGTCAGGCGCGCCGGAAGCAGTTTTGGATTGGGGGGACAAAATCCCAAGGGGGCTCACAATTTGTGTGTGTAGGGGCTCATGTCCAACCACACTCTGGGTTGCCAACTTTGAGCCAGATGTGAGATTGAGACATTGCGAGGGAGCGAAGCGACTGAGCGGGGGGGAGGGTGTGGGAGGGGGGTGTCCCCCCTCCCACGGTAGGGAGCTTTTGCATTTTTGGACTTAAAATTGTGCAATCTGGTGCATACCTAGATAGGAAATTCGGCTGTATTTGGGAAAGCGTGATATGATTTGATCGACCATAAAGTTTTAATATATTTTTCACGTAGAAAAAAAATAATTGACACACTAATAAATATGTACCCCAAAACACACACACAACAACATAAACCATAATTATGCAACATTATGTATGATCCAACAACACACAGCCAATAATGAGTCCCGAGGGAGCGAAGCGCCTGAGGGCTGGTGCACATAGGCGCCGGAAGTGGGGTGGCAGGGGGGGGGGGGCGGCCGCCCCCCCCCCCCCCCCCCCCCATCCAAAAAGTGGGGGGGGGGGGGGGCAAAACGCAATTTTGCCCCCCCCCCCAAAAAAAAAAAAAAAAAAAAAAAAAGAGTGGGAAAGACAAAATTAAATGTATGAGCTGACGTTCAAAAACTAGTTTATACATCCATTTTCAATTTTCGCTGCGCGCTTCGCGCGCGAACAGTTTATCTCAGTTTGTTTTAAACATCTGATGAGAGCATAGACATTTTATTCTTTTTTTGTTTAACTCGGATTCTAAATTTCCTTCACAGGTATGGCATGAAGTGCACCAAATTGCACCATTTCAAGTTTATAAATGCAAAATATTCCCCGTGGGAGGGGGATAACCCCTCCCAAACCCTCCCCCTCTGGCTCTGCCCAAGCCCGGTCGGGCGCTTCGCTTCCTCGGGATTCATTATTGCCTGTAGGCCATGTTGTTGGATCATACATGCGCCATATGGTTCATGTTGGAACTGTGTATGACACTAAATACAATATTTATGTGTGAGTTTGGGTGCATATTTATTAGTGCGTCAATTATTTGTTTTCTTCGTGAAAAATATATCAAATCATAACACGCTTTCCCAGATACAGTTAATCTAAAGCCCGAATTTCCTATCTAGGTATGCACCAGATTGCACAATTTCAAGTCCATAAATGCAAGATCTTTCTTACCGTGGGAGGGGGATACCCCCTCCCAAACCCTCCCCTCCCTCCCTGCACCAGCCCTCAGGCGCTTCGCTCCCTCGGGACTCATTATTGGCTGTGTGTTGTTGGATCATACATAATGTTGCATAATTATGGTTTATGTTGTTGTGTGTTTTGGGGTACATATTTATTAGTGTGTCAATTATTTGTTTTTTACGTGAAAAATATATTAAAACTTTCTGGTCGATCAAATCATATCACGCTTTCACAAATACAGCCGAATTTCCTATCTAGGTATGCACTAGATTGCACAATTTCAAGTCCAAAAATGCAAAAGCTCCCTACCGTGTGAGGGGGAACACCCCCTCCCACACACTCCCCCCGCTCAGTCGCTTCGCTCCCTCGCAATGTCTCACTCTCACATCTGGCTCAAAGTTGGCAACCCAGAGTGTGGTTGGGCATGAGCCCCTACACACAAAAATTGTGAGCCCCCTTGGGGTTTTGCCCCCCCCCCCCAATCCAAAACCTGCTGGTGCAGGGAGGGAGGGGGATGGTTTGGGAGGGGGTATCCCCCTCCCACGGTAAGAAAGATCTTGCATTTATGGACTTGAAATTGTGCAATCTGGCGCATACCTAGATAGGAAATTCGGGCTTAAGATTAACTGTATCTGGGAAAGCGTGTTATGATTTGATATATTTTTCACGAAGAAAACAAATAATTGACGCACTAATAAATATGCACCCAAACTCACACATAAATATTGTATTTATTGTCATACACAGTTCCAACATGAACCATATGGCGCATGTATGATCCAACAACATGACCTACAGGCAATAATGAATCCCGAGGGAGCGAAGCGACCGACCGGGCTTGGGGGCAATTCCACGGTAACGGAAGGACATTCAGACGCAATTTTTGAAATTAAATCAAATAATTCCAGAATCCTGTTTTTAATTCATCATTGTAAATTACATTTCTGAGACTCTTGGTGGGACACCTTTGATTTCCTTTTTTTTTTTTGTTGTTACCTTACGTTTATTAGATATGGACACTAATGAGGCCGGTAAAGGAAGGACGGCAAAATGGACATGGATTTTCAAGTCCTTTAGTTATGATCCAATCTCTGTGAAGTTAAGAGGACTATCATGTTATATTGGCTCATAGTCCATTCCCTAATGTTCTAAGAGTATTACAACACTTATTTGAAAAAAATATGTCTATTGGTATATTAATTACAAAAAGTTAATTGCTTCACTGTTCGGTAACGGAAGGACAGTAACGGAAGGACAGAGTTTTGTATTCATTAAAAATATACTTTAGGGCTCTCAAAAGACTGAATTTTTAATCTGAACACATAATGTGATTTTCAATCATCCAATTTGGTACCTTAAAACAGAAAAATAATAGAAAGGAATGCAAAAAATATAGAAAATCTAGAAATATGCACTGTGTAGTCCCATGTGTATAGGTTCATGTATGGTGTCTGTTTCTCCTATCAGGAGACGCCCAATATTTTTTTTAATCATGTAAACTGAAAGATATCATTATGTGATCATGATTTCTGAAAAAATAATCCAGAATAAATAAACAAAATCGGAAATAATCCTCATTGGATTTTTCCACTTTTGGCTCATTTGGCGTGGAATTGCCCTTGGGCAGAGCCAGAGGGGGAGGGTTTGGGAGGGGGTATCCCCCTCCCACGGGGAAGATTTTGCATTTATAAACTTAAAATGGTGCAATTTGGTGCACTTCATGCCATACCTGTGAAGGAAATTTAGAATCCGAGTTAAACAAAAAAAGAATAAAATGTCAATATGCTCTCATCAGATGTTTACAACAAACTGAGATAAACTGTTCGCGCGCGAAGCGCGCAGCGAAAATTGAAAATGGATGTATAAACTAGTTTTTGAACGTCAGCTCATACATTTGATTTTGTCTTTCCCACTCTTTTTTTTTTTTTTTTGGGGGGGGGGGGGCAAAATTGCGTTTTGCCCCCCACTTTTTGGATTGGGGGGGGGGGGCGGCCGCTCTCCTGCCACCCCACTTCCGGCGCCTATGCATGTAGGTGTGAGGTTAATGACGATAAAGGACAGGGTAACACAGATTACAGACATCAAAGAGGTGGGGGGATGCATCCCCCTCATCCCCCGTTGTCTACGCCCCTGTTTGACGATATACGATGTTATGGAACCTGTTTTTTTTAAAGGTACTTGATTATGACGCCCACTATCTTGTTTTCTTTTAGGTGGTCAATATACACTGTTTGATGAAATTCGTCTATAAAGTTCACTTGTTTATAGCGGCCACATATCTATTTTCCCTTGGGTGGTGAGCGTACAAACGATATTTTGGGAATTGTCTATGGAGGTCACCTGATTGTAGCGGCCAATTAGTTTTCTCTTATACACAGGTTTCGTCTAGTGAAACCGCTGTGGCTAAATATCCATAGAGCTATAATTACAGCCCTATGGAATCTTTCATACGGTATGCAGGCGATGGCCATCACAGTGGTCAGTGTAGGCGATCGTTAGACCAAATGAGAATTAGACTAAATGGTCATTAGCCGAAATAGTGTTTAGACGAAATGGCATTAGACGACCTGCTTTTAGACCAAGTGGAAAATAGACCTATTGGTATTAGACGAAATGGTAATAGACCAAATGGTAATAGACTAAATGGATATTAGACCAAATGGTTATAGACCAAACGGTAATTAGACGAATTGCATATAGACCAAGTGAAGAGTAGCCTAACTGAGAATTAGACGAACTGGTATTATACGAAGTGATAATAGACGAAACGAGGAAAAAAAAAGTAGACGAAGTGACAATTGGCCCATTGGTGATTAGACGAAACGGCAATTGCCTAAATGGGCATTAGACCAAGTGATGATTAGACCAAATGGGTTGAGACGAAGTGGAGTTAGACGAACTGATGATTAGACCAAGCGGTATAAGACCAAGTGAATATAAACCGCTTCCTGTACCTTACGTGCATGGTGTACACATTTTTTTCTTTTTCGGCGGAGGCTGTTTGCCACATATATTCTTCTTGTCTTTGAAAGTGAGCTTAATGTGATTTTCTCCCAAATGTGATGATTCCGCTCAAATATGACGTCCTTTTAATTGTACCGGACGATAATGTGTGACAAATTTATAAAATTGAATGAAAGTGTTACTTAAAATGGACAAGAAAACCTATAATATAGGTCTTCCCATCCATTTTCAAACAATCGACATTCAATTTCATTAATTGCTTAATTCCATTTCGTCTCGAGAAGTCCGTAACGTGCAATTGCTACATTTGATTTAGTCATTTATCATTTAATTTGGTCAATGACCATTCAACTTTAAAATTTGGTCATTCTATTTTGTCACAATATAAAATAAAAAATATAAGCTATTATATTCCACATACTAAAAATCTTGCTCTACGATTGGTCAAAAGTTAATCACGTGATGAAATATAGTTTCGCCCATCATTGATGGGAGAAGAAAAGTTTGTTACACTGTGTAGATATTTTGGGTGAAAGTACGTTGCACTCACTAGATAGTCGGTAAAAGTGCGTTGCACTGTGTAGATATTCAATTGTTCGCGCGCAAGTATACACGTGCGCGCGTTAGTGCGCAGAAAGGTAGCGCGCTGATGCGCAACGTTTGCGCGCGGCTACGCTTAATAGACAATGGTATAAGCGTCTTTGACTTTTAATCATATATCTAGTTCATGTGCAGGATTGACGAAATTAAAATAAAAGGCTCGATCAATTGCTCAATATTCCAAACTATTTAGCCCTTTGTGTTAGTTATAGGTCGTTTGTGATCAAAATAATTGATGTGGAATATAAAGCAAATAATCACCTTTTGGTTTCAGGCGATGGCAAACTATCACTTCCTCGGCGATCTGAATGTATACGCTATCTTTCCTCAGCTTCACTTCGGAAAGATAGCTACATCCAGATCGCCTCGGAAGTGATAGTTTGTGCCATCACCTTAACCAACGGTAATTATTTGCTTATTATATCCCTCATGAGAATGTTCTAGCCATGTGATTGGTTGAAACGCCGTCACGTGTTCAAGTATAATTTCTCCCATCAAATCCCAACCTCATATAGTACATTGTACAGTTCTTTTGTACAGTTCTTTATCGCTGCTACGCATGTGATCTCATAGGGCACGTTGTTAACAACCTCTAAATTAGGAATCAGCGAACGTTTACAACCGAGTTGTTTTGTTCCCATGACAACCCAGAACGCAGCGGCAGCCAATGCGAACGCTTGTGGGCGCGCAAGTACGCGTGCGCGCGTTTGTGCGCAGAAAGGTAGCGCGCTAGTGCGCAAAGTTTACGCGCGGCTACGCTTAATAGACAATGGTATAAGCGTCTTAGCCTTTTAATCATAAATCTTGTTCATGTGTAGGATTGAGAAAATTGAAATAAAAAACTTAATCAATTGCCTAATATCCCGAACTTTTGAGCACTTTGTGTTAGTTATATGTCGTTGGGGATCAAAATGATATTGAGGGATATAATGCAAAATACCAAATCTCCTTACTCGGGTGATGGATGCAAAAACTATACGTTGCCTCGGTGATCTGCGAAGGTAACTATCATGCCTCGGCTACGCCTCGGCATGACAGTACCTTCGCAGATCAACTCGGCACGTATAGTTTTGCCATCACCCTCCCAGTCGATGGTTATTTGCTTACTATAGTTCAAATCGTTTTCAGATCTGATATTTATGCTTGCTATCATGTGTAATTTATTTTATTGCGTGCAGTACTATGACATTCAAACACTCGATCGAGGTCGAATTAACAAGCCGCGTTATTTACTTTCGAGTAAGGTTGATTGCTAGCTTCCTGTACCCTACGTGCATGGCGTACATTTTTTTCTTTTCCGGCGGAGGCTGTTTGCCACATACATCCTTCTTGTCTTTGAAAGCGAGCTAAATGTGGCCGAAATTAGCTGATTTTCTCCCAAATGTGATGATTCCGCTCAAATATGAGGTTCCTTTTCTCTTCGAATATCACTGTTTCCATAGTACCTTATATAATTACAATTTTAATAACTACAATTTATATATATTTTTAATGAAATACCAGTACACAAGAAGGCCCTCATGCCCTTGAGACTCAAGTTACTCGTGGCAGCACGATGTCTGAAAGAAAAAAAATTCGAAAGAGGTTGAACCATGAACCTACTGGTTGAACTAACTCTTTGTTTGCAAACGATTAAGTTACATCCCACATTATTTACTCTCGAGTACAGGTGCAGACGGTTGCGTGACTACATTGTACGCAGCGAGGTCTTCCCACCTCTCTGCTGTACGTGTGCCATAAATATTGTCACCCCTTTGATAATTGTTACTGCCATAGGCGCCGGAAGTGGGGTGGCAGGGGGGCGGCCGCCCCCCCCCCCCCAATCCAAAAAGTGTGGGGGAGGCGGTGGGGGGGGGGGGGGGGGGGGGGGGGGCAAAGCGCAATTTTGCCCCCCCCCCCCCCAAAAAAAAAAAGAGTGGGAAAGACAAAATGAAATGTATGAGCTGACGTTAAAAAACTAGTATATACATCCATTTTCAATTTTCGCTGCGCGCTTCGCGCACGAACAGTTTATCTCAGTTTGTTGTAAACATCTGATGAGAGCATAGACATTTTATTCTTTTTTTGTTTAACTCGGATGTATAAACTAGTTTTTTGAACGTCAGCTCATACATTTGATTTTGTCTTTTCCACTCTTTTTTTTTTTTTGGGGGGGGGGGGGGAGGGGGGGGCTTTTTGGGGGGCAAAATTGCGTTTTGCCCCCCCCCCCCCACACTTTTTGGATATGGGGGGCGGCCGCCCCCCCCCCCCCCCCCCCCCCCCTGCCACCCCACTTCCGGCGCCTATGGTACTGGTTCTTCTCCATTCTTGACGGAAGCGTATCGCGTTCTTACTGCTGTCTCACTGCATTCTTGTGGCATTCGCAAATGTGCGTGCGTAGAGCATGCGTAGGTCCCGGGGGGGGGGGGGGGGGGGGGGGGGGTACTCACGTATATTGGGTATACGGGGATGTGCCGCTCGGAAGGGTGACTTTTTCAAGAAAGGTCCTTAGACATGGGTCCCCTTTTCATCAAAAAAATCCTTAGACATGGGTCCCCTTTTTCAAATTTCCCCTTTTTTATACGGGATTTTTGGGTTTGCCGATGTGAAATAGCAAAAATTTTCAAGCTCGCTACGCTCGCTAACTTAAATCCACAAAATTTGCGGGAAATACGCCAAAACACATGCCCCGCAGCGGGAAATACGCCCAAAACATGCGCCGCAGGCGAAAAAAAATCCTTAGACATGGGTCCCCTTTTCGCAAAAGGACCCTTAGATGTGGGTATGGGTTTGGAGGTCTCAGCCGCACACCCCCGTCCTACTATAATCTGAGTACCCCCCCCCGGGGCGTAGGTAGGGTCGATACATGGCGAACCACATATGTTTACGATCGTACTAGTTCGTACCGCATGCATGCGTACGGCATTCGTGGGTATAGTCTAGTCGTGCCCTATGTGACCCCTATGTGACCATAATGCACTATAACTGCGCAGGGGATGGCCTTGGAGTCCTTGGAGTG
>JBAMJV010013065.1:0-21782 GCA_037951105.1 Echinarachnius parma
AACTATGTAATCGCTTGACCATCATTTTTGACAAGTCACACCCGTGTACAAACACACACACACACACACACACGCGCGCACTTACATTGGTGCGCGCCGTAACGTTTGCGTTGTGATTGCAAATTGGCGTACCTAAATGAAAGCCGAAAGTGAAAGATTGATTTGTCCAAGTATAAACTTAAATCATGATAAAAACTCACCTTCAAGTGTTTTGCGGAAGTCCTCACTGAGTTCTCCTTTATTATAGAACCGTCTGAATGTGATTTCGATCTCCTAAATCTTCGATCTCCGACGTCCAAAATGATGACGAAGAGCGAGCTAGTACAGCTAAGCGGTGCAAACAATTCCCGCATCGAATTAAATTTTCCTTATCGCGCGCGTGACGCGACTCAAAGATGATCACTGATTGGCTGCCTTAGTGGCTGTGTCTCGATTTGTGTTCAACTCGCTCTCGGAGTTGAAACGGTAACTCATACTATACTATCGCGAACGCCTATTCAACACGCGGCGGCGTCGATTTCAACTCTTTTCAGAGTCGATTTCAACTCTTTTCAGAGTTGAAACGCATGTCACTCGACAGCTAGAGCGGAGAATCCACTCTTTCGCATTAAGAGAGTATGTTAACGGTACAATAACGTTAAAACAATGAGCAAACTAACCATAATGTAACGTTATCCATTTAACGTTGGCATAACGTTCATATTTAGTTATCATGTTAACGTAAATGTTAACGTTACATTAACGTTAAATCAATGAGCAAACTAACCATAATGTAACGTTATCCAGTAAACGTTATTATAATATAATGTAAACCATATGGTAACGTTACATAAACGTTAAATTGCTATCTGGGATATTACCACGATTAGACATTCTTATTTCCCACAAGCAAGCTCAAGTGTCCCATTGAAGGTATGTAGACAATTTTTCGGCATTGCAACTGATAGATACCACACAGTTTTCTATTTTCTTCTGTTTTATTATAATTTTGTCATTTTTTCGAAATATGTTTTTGTAAGGTGGGCCTCGAACAAATTTGTAGGAGCCAAAGTGGGCCTCGAACAAATTTGTAGGGGCCAAAGTGGGCCTCGGGTTAAAAAAGGTTGAGAAGCGCTGGTTTAGATAATTGTCATGGAAGATAATCATTATGATGGGATAGTCGTTGACAGATATAATTCCAGTCTGGAAATGCATTAATTTAGCTTATCAAGGCGCATGTATAAGAAAAGGGGAAAATAACACTGGCCTAGCACTTTCAATCAAAACCATAGTCAGATACAGGCCTAACTGTCACTAAATGGGGTCAAAATAGATTAGAAGTGCCCAATATGGAAGGGGTAATATCCGATAGAAAGTCGAGAAAGGGATGAAATTATTTTGCTGAAAACAAAAAAAAGATTGTTCGCTATGTCGTTGTGACACCGTCACCCTGTCACAACATAATGGTTAAGCGTGTTAGATATGGGGGGGGGGGGGGGGGGGGGGGGGGGACACCTTATGTATTTCTTACATTTTTCAACAATTTTGGGGGCACGTACCCCTCCTGGACCCGACCCCACCCCCACCCGTAGCTACGCAATGAGTTCATACGACATGTTCAGGAGAAAAAAGATTCTGTCAAAGGTCAAGCTCGTTATCTACCTCATAATTCGAAATTAACCCCGCCCCTGGCCCACCCCGATAAATCAAGTATAGGACTTACCTGGTATGTCCTCAATACGTTGCCTTCTACTCTACTAGCGGTGGTGTATCTACCAGGGGGGGGGGGGGGGCACATGCCCCCTAATAATTTGAAGTAAAAACAATAAGAAACATAAGATGATTTTTTTTGTTGTTGGAAACAAAGAAATAAATAAGGTGTGCCCCCCCCCCCCCCCCCCCCCCCTCAATCAGTCCGACCACGCTAAGTCCATGAAGTCACTGTCTACTGGGCTACTACATTGTACTAAAACATTATAATATTGCTGGATTGAAACAATGTGACATGATTATGTCATGTCTTTCAATAATAACTTGAATAGGCAAATATTAGATGAGACATCGTATTTCAAATGTCCCAAATATACCGCAATGTGTCTATCTTGATCTGTTTCTCTCGTCACAAGAAAATGACTGTATTCTTTTTGGTTTTGCGCTATTACAAATAAGTTTTATTTTATTTCTTTGTTACGGGGGCCACATCTATAGGCAAGAAGGGGGGGGGGGGGGCTGGGGGCTGGGGGCTGCAGCCCTCTGGAGTTTTGAAAACGGCCATATTAGGGCAAAAAGCACCTGAAATTCGGGCAAAATCATGCCATATTCAGGCTAAAACATATCATATTCGGGCAAAGATATCTCATTTTTGGGCAAAATCGTGTTCTAAGCCATCAAAAGTATAATTTTTTTGGGCATCGAAAAGGCAAGGACTTTTTTTGTTGTTGCTTGTCAGAAGTCGGGAAGGAAAATACTTCAGCCCCTTGAGAAACGTTCCCCTACGCCATTTGGGGGGGGGGGGGGGGGTGTGTGCAAACATGATACAAACTTACATAAATATGGATCATTGCTATCTATGTTTCATCCATGATGCAAACTAACTAGGTAAGATGCAAACTAGACCGAAAATCAGTCTTTCTCTCCGTTTGTTGTTTCACTCACCACTTCAGAGAATTTGCGGATGGATAGTATGACGTCATAATATTAAAGGACATCCCATAAAGAGTTGGATTTTGCTGACTAGATGCAAACATACAAACACTGGGGATCATACAAATTCATGCATCATTACACGAACACACACCTTTTCCACATTTAAAGTCTACATTGCAGGGAATTCGAGAGATGAAATTTAACACTTGTTATAATGTTTGTTACATTTATTTCTATTATTTACAGCTGTAAAGAATGTACATATTATATTATCAAATATATTGTCTCACAAAGAAGCAACATAATAAACTAAAATAACAAAAACACCATAGGATATTACACAATACCACTTGTTTAAATTACATAATGTAAGTTATCTGATATGTTTTACATATAAGTCACATGATATACAAACAAACTGAAATAAAGTCACAAGCAGCAAACTACGCTTCTCATAGAAAACATATTTGTGTGATACAATTTACAATCATTTAAATAAAAAGAGTATTGTCTATGGATACAAATTATGTTAGCTTCATTCCAGTGAACCCTCACATTGTATTTAAACAGGTTCCAGTATGTGCAGCCATTGAAGAATACATGTATAACTTAAAGCCCTCCGTACACAGAGCCGACTCGACCCGATCCGACTGGTTTTCACTCGAATCTGCTCAGTATGCTCAGTATGCGTTGCCTCAGGACTCCCGTTTTGCTGATCAAGAGCCAGTTGGAGTTAATTTTAGGCCGATTCAACATGTTAAAGCGGCTCCGACTGAGCAAAACCGACTCTAGCCTGACAGAAAACCAGTCGGATCGGGTCGAGTCAGCTCTGTGTGCAGAGGGCTTTAGTGTTCTCTATTCAACTTCATTTACAATGTACATTACTCATGTCAAGAAACAGAAATAAGTCAATGCTTTTGTGTGCAACATGGATTTGCCTACGTCATAATTAAAGGATTTGTTCATAAACCACGCTTATTATTAGTTATATAGCAAGAAAATGAGTTCATAAAAATAAAATGAAATGATGACACACCATTTCTTAGAATACATCCGATTGTAAAATACTTTAAACATAAACCATAATTAAGAAATGCATTATAACAGGTTCCAATATCCAATGATCGATTATATACAAATAGCAATTACACGTGTTACGTCTTATAATTTGTGTGGAATAAAATTACATTTTAATGTCACCTTAGAACAAAAATTGTGATATGATCTAACATCACCAATTATGCAAACTTTATGCTGTACTATAGTCAGAAATATTTGGTGGAACTGGCAAGTTGAGCCAGATACAGTTTTCAGTGTCAGTGGAATAATTCGTCGGTGACATTACGTACCGGCGAATCTTCAAATTTCGGTCGATTTTTCGATTTTGAGTTTTTGGCATATTTTTGATGTCTATACCCAACTCTATAACATATCTGAATTTCAGTCTTCAAAATTCACAATATCATTGATTTTCAGAAATTGATATTCGAAAATAGAGACAAAATTGTGATAGAGTTGGGTATAGACATAAAAAATATGCCAAAAACTCAAAATCGAAAAATCAACCGAAATTTGAAGATTCGCCAGTACGTAATATCACCGACGAATTGTCGGAACAGAGACTTCTTTTTTGTTCAGTCTTTCTGCAGGGCCCCATTTCATAAAACTTTTCCAACGGTTGTAAGTGCCCAATTATTGTAACTACTATGTCAACAGCTATAACACTCCATGCTGATTGGCTGTTGTCATGGTAGTTACAATAATTGGGCACTTACAACAATTGGAAAAGTTTCATGCAACGGGGCCCTGCACTATCTTTGGACATGGGTTTTTACTAGAAATAACATGTTGGGCCCTAATAAATCAATCATTTGAAACATCACATAAAAGCTATTTCAGAAGCTTTTCTGAAAGAATACAAAAACAAATGGAAACAAATTATATCACTAAGCAGCTGCACATGGGCATCAATCTGAATGATAAATAGTTGTACTGCAAATTTACAAGAAGCACTATTACACCTGATCTTAAGATACATATACATATATATACATTATGTGGATTCTCCGAAAAAAAATCATAAAAATTTGACATTTCTGAACTTTGCAATCATAGATGACAGGGATGTGAAATATGAGCACACAAAGACATTGGCCCGTATTCACAAAGGAGGTTTGTACAAACCCCGGTTCAAACCGCGGTTTACATCTATGGAATGCCAATTGTAAACTGATGGAGAGAGAATGTAAATTCCTTACTTGTTAACAATGTTGATGGTACACATTCTCTCTCCATCAGTTTACAATTGGCATTCCATAGATGTAAACCAGGGTTTAGACCATGGACTGTACAAACCTCCTTTGTGAATCCGGGCCAATGTGTTTGCCGTGGCTAAGGAGCAATAGAAACAAGGGGTAAAATTAATTGCCCCACTTAAATTTCTTGGCTGGTAATGGAAGAGCAACTTTGCTACCATAGGACCCAACAAGTTTTTTGTATAACGTTTGGTATTTGCTTTTTTATTTAACTGGCGTATTTGCCTTTTTATGCAACTGGCGTATTTGCCTTTTTATGCAACTGGCGTATAATGCCTTTCCTTCCATTTTGAATGCTTATTTCCTTGCCCATTGATAATTTATACAATATTTTATTTTCAATCTGGCACATTAAGTGCATATTTTCCACCCCCTTGGATATAGCTTGACAGCCTGATACAGGCATTAACATGCATATTTTTGTCATTTTCAAGCACCTTCAATATTTTTCTGGAATTTGTTTATTTTTACTAGTAAGTACTTGAACAGAAACAAGGATTCACTCTCTTGAGTTTGCACTATTCAGTAAAAAGAGTTGTTCTGGGCCCTGTTTCATAAAACTGTTCCAATTGTTGTAAGTGTCCAATTATCATAACTACCATGGCAACAGCTAAAATGCTTGATGCTGATTGGATGTTGCCATAGTATTAACAATAATTGGACACTTACGATAGGAAAAGTTTCATGAAACGGGGCCCTGGGTGCCTCTCAGATGGTGAAGATAAAGGGTGGTCCCACTCGTTAATAATCATAATTGATGAACATGTGAAAACAAAATAACCAACAAACCAACTAGAAACAAAATCAACATGTTCCACAGATTATGAGTGACAATTAAAAGTAAAAACTAACAAGTAAAAACTTTGGGAAAAACAAAAGTGCAGTTGCACAGCTTCTTCAATGCCTTGTGAAATAATACAAATAAAAAAAATCATACAATTTTGCATACATGTCACTTAAATATGAATTCTACAATTCAACCAGCACTAGTACATTCTTGCATTGATAGAGCTTTTGAAAACAAACAAATATTTTGTTCAGTCCTTGAAGTCTATACTTATCCCGTGACAATCATATCAATGGATATCTTCTTTGCTTTATTACAAAACACTAAACTGTATGACAAATAACATTTTAAAAATTAACATTACATATTTGTACAGGCCTTTTAATATTCATACAATATAATACAATTTTAATTTTAACTATGTTTACTCTGGCAGCAAGTAGTAACAAAAAATCAATAAATCTGCTGTATTAATTGCCTGTAGAAATATTACACAAATATACCTTCTCTGTACATTACAATGATGACATTTTGAATGTCGTAATTCCAAGATACCATAAGTAGAGAGTTATAGAAAACACATTTAATCATAACAACTGTCAAAGGTGCAAATACAACATAAATGATGTTCACAATGATAGTGCGAAAAATATTACGAGATATTAACACATTCATTCTATTAACCTGTTTAGTTTTGAAAACAATTTTGATTACTTAGCAAAGCCAAAACCACTGTGGAGAATATCTCTATGAAGAAATACAACTCTATATCGTTCAATATTACACATAAATTTAAATTTTTGTAAGCAATATTTACATTTCACAATACATCTATCATCCTTGTCTGAGTTGGTTTAAATATGAGGTTTATATAACTAACTAAGGCTGCCCCACTTTGATTTTCAATCATACAAAATGCAGCCTCTAATGTCTACTACTACTATGAAGCCTTTTGAAAAGGGTCCCGTTGCAGAAAGACTTACAATCGATTTTACATTTGCAATTAATTGTAAGTCAGATCATGAGACTAAATTTGCAAATCTGATTGGTTCAAATTGCCATATTTTCTGACATGCAATTTATTGCAATTTTACAATCGATTGCAAGACTTTCTGCAATGGGACCAAGGCCTATTATCTGAATGACAAAGTCTATCAGCAGGGGTAGCCACGGGCCTTTATAATTTTCCCAGACTCTCCAAATTCAGCTAGCTTTAGTTCCATGCTATTTTGTATTTCAAATGATACGGTTGTAAGATTAGTTGTAAGCAGCTAACAGTTTCCTAGTCCCCAACTAGAGTGAGCTGGTTTAGAGTTAGGTACCCACTTAGTTATCTCTAGTTAGCAACTAAAAGATCATGTGTTGGAAACCTAGCCACATCATCCAAAATGTACTGAGCACGATGCAAAGCTAGCAGGGTTTTATGAATATGAATATATGACCACCAAATCTGATTAAAAACATTGTTATGAAAACTGTCTACAGAGGTCACCTGATTGCAATTGTTATTTTGGGGGCTTTTGTTAGATGGTCTCTAGTCTATACACAAGGTTTGACTGAAAATGCCAACATCATGTTGTCAATTCTGTGGCCTCTGGCAAGCATGGCTGTTCACAACCATTCTAGAACTACATGTAACCTTTATGCAGCTTCCAACCACCAAGACAAGCATCACTCTAATGGCAACTGCCACCAACAAGTCAACAACGAACCTGAAGGTAACTATCCACTGGGATACCAGGATCACCAGGACAGACAGCTCTCATATAAAACCTAGGATATTGTAGTGACCTTCATAAAAGTCAGATAAATTCCATAGATAGTAGACATCATGAACTATGTCATCTTTCTAGGTCTAAGATTTCCTGAGGTGGTAGTGTCACTGGAGGACAATTGTCCAGGTGGTAGCTTGGGAGGCATTCTAAGGGTACATGTGGTTGTCCAGAGAATAGTTGACTTGATATGGCCCGCATCTGTGTCAGACATCTGTGAAGGTGGGCCACTGGTCACGTCTCGGTCACAACTTCCTCTTCCCGGACGTCAACAGTGGCAAGGGTCACCGTGAGCTTATCAGTCTTCAACACGACGCGGGAGAGGGCAGGGTTGGGCGTCCCGGTGCCCAGTCTAGGGTTGGCGCTGAACAGGCCAAAGGTCGTGCTCGGATCCGGCAGGTCGCGGGCGTGGGTGAGGAACAGATCCTTGAGCAGTTCCAGCTCCTTGTTGAGCAGGGTCACCCGCTGCTCCAGGTCCGCGTTCTCCTTCTTCAGCTCCGTCACCCGATCCTCGGTCTCCGACGCCTTCATCCTGCTCTTCTGCCGACTCTTGCGCACCGCCTCGTTGTTGCGCTCTCGTCGCCGCTTGTATTCGTCGCTCTCCTTGTTGTGCCCGGACTTCTTTCGAGAGCTGCTTCCTACCTTCCCGCCACCAGCTTTGCGGAGGTCCTCGCTGGATATCTCGCTGACCGTCGAGTCGGGCACCATATCCACCTCCTGCCCAGTCTCAATTTTAGTCAATACGAATGAGGTTTCTGTTGATGCTGTCATTGTGTGTCCTCCAAGTGGCGAGGCTGGTTAAAGCAGATAGCTAAACACTGTGGCTGATCTGTTCACGGGAAGTAGGAAGCGGGCTCAACTGCACCTACCTGCTAAGCCTTAGAGAGCCATGGTGCAGTTGCTCAACTTGGCTGAAATCTGAAATGAAACAAAAATAGAGAGACAAATTTATGGAAAACTCTTTTGTTTTTGTTCTTATCAAGTAGGAAGCCGCCAGCCGGCTAAACTGCACCTGCTAAGCCATGATGCAGTTGCTCGACTTGTGTGAAATCTGAATTTTAAAAAAAGGGAAGAAATCAAAATAAATGGAAAACTTTTGTTTTTCTTTTTTATCAAGACTGCAATTTGAATGTTTAATTTTGTTGGTCAGTCACATTATCATGGCTATCACGACGGAATGCATAATGCTGCGAGTAAATTATACATGAAATTAAATAAATGAATGAATGTGAGGCTTTTATAAGTAAAGAACACCACAATAGTATAAAACACAAGAGCGAATGTGTTCCATATATCAACCAGGTTTTTAAAACTTTTTTAATTAGAGAACATTTCAAGTATAAAAATATTGTTAAATTCTGAAACTTTGGCATGAATCTAGAAATGTCCAACTCTTGTATGTTAGCAGGAACCTTAACACCCACTTTCCCAATCACAAATTCATCCATAGGGCAATCAAACATTGATTTCTCTTGCTTGATTATGCAAATGTTTTCCTTATGTTATGACGTCTTGTTTGTGTTAGTCTTTTGTTTGGGTTTTGTCTTGTTTTGTAGAATACATTTCTATACCGCATGTATCTAGTATGGATAATGGAAAAATGTAACCTTACCAGGCGCCATGCAAGGACACTGATGTTCATTTGGTGATGAAGTTCTTTTATGTACATGTGTAAATTGGTTTCCATATTCAAACGTTAGAATTTTTAATTATTATAAACATTGTCAGTTAATTAATTGTATAAATTGCCTTGAATTTCTGAAGAAATTTTTCTCATGTTGTCAGCTACACCTGGTCGGGTAAGGGGAGGAAGGTCTGCTGACTATAGTTATTAACTTTTCCATACCCGGGTGACTCGCCCAGGTGCAGCTGACTTTTAACGAGATTTAGGTACATGTATGTATTAGTATTGTAATGAGTTATGTATAACAATTATTCTGTAACTTATTGTTTTGTTTTGATGTAAATGTATTTGATGCTGCATACAATACAATAATGTTCATATTTTGGAAAAGTGTGACTATGGCGAAAATTTGAATAAGATATTGTGAGTTGTCCACAAATTTGTCAAAATGTGTTGCCAATTTGAGTCCCCCAATAAAAATGAAAGTGTTGGTATGTCTTAGCCAATAATGCCCAAACTGTCAGGAGATTATTCCTATTTACACAATTTAAAGTGAAAACAAGTGTTTTTTGTTTAATTCTCTAGCTTTAGTCTGAATGACCAAATGTACAAATATAACAAAACAGAAATGTTAAAATGTGAATGCAAATGGCCAATTCTCGTCTCTAAAACAAAATTGTCGACAGTAAGTTTTAACCCTCAAAAAATTGGATTTCAAATTCAGCACCTGTAAAGTGTCAGATATTGCCCAACATTACATTTGAGGCTTCAATCTTATACCAAAATCATGGTAAGATATGTCTGAATGATGTGTTATTGTGTAAAAGTTTCATTGTACAAAAATAATGCTTTCCTGGTTAAAAAGGCGAAAATTTGCGTCGGCTTTTACAACGAATTACTGTCATGACTGTATAACGTGTATGGGGTTTATGTCCGTTCATTAACGCTCTTGAACTGAAAGATTATCAATGATAGATATCGTCATACTAAAGGGGCATTTAACAAAATCTAACCCTATTTTATTCTTCTCTTACCATATAAAACCAAACACGGTAGAAGAGAAATGTGGAAGCTCCAACTTCAATCCAAGTACTTTTCGTGGAGTTAGACACTTTACTGAATACTGGCAGACTGGTTTCACTTTAGTTTATTAGTTCAATCATATCTCACAAAATGTTGAAGAACAGCTTATCGTATACAATTACACAATGTTTACATCAGTCAATGGCAAGGACAAGGTCATTATTTTAAATCCCAAACCCCAACTTATTTCATGCCCAGTCCCTTCGGCTTCGTCCTAGACATCATTGACACTGCACTGACATGACTGACGAGATAGACACACAACAAAACAAATCGCTCAAAAATAATTAAAAAGACACGGCAACAATTCTACGAGAATTTCTGCATTCTCACGCATATTTTCCGTTATGGAATCAGACTAAAACAAACAAAACAACCTCATAATTCAAACACTCTTAAATAAATAAAAATATGACGGTTCTTACCAAGCAAATATAAACGAAAGATTTGAGTGCCGTTTCCTTTCCCCAACAAACGAAGGCGGACGTGTCAGCTACAACATAATGCATACATGTCCGTACACACACAGTACACACGGACACACACATACATTGCACGTACACAATTACCGTAGAGCAAGGGCTAGGCGGCAAACTTCGTACACATAAACAACATACACGCTCCGATTTTCCAGGGGTATTGTGCAATCAATTTCAGCGACGCGTTGCCAATTTGATGCAACAACAACATGTCCATTCATCATATTGCGCAATAACTCCCCGTAGGCCCGTACTTTCTTTCGCGCCACAATTACATTTTGGAGGGCGTTGTTGGAGGTGTGTTTAGGGTGTCGGGGTTACGGGATAGCACTGTGTATGCAGGGTAACACACCTTCGAATGATTATTGATATTCCTGAAGAGAACCATGCAACCCCATGCAACCTCCCCTTTTCAAGCTAATAATGATCATAAACGCCCATTTTGGGAATACAATTATATTTAATTAACCACAGTAGGCCTAACTTGTGATCTTTAGAGTTTAGGATTATATTTTGGTAAGTTGTGAAGTTCCATTTAAAAGTTGCATTTTCATTAGCCTAGTCTGTGAAAGTAACTATATATAGTCGTATTTTCACTTTAATTTTGTAAAATGAAGTACAAGTATTAGAACTGCCATACTTAAACTTTATCACAGTGTGATGAAACTGTTTTTCAAACTGTGACCATAGTGTGATGAAACTGTATCACACTGTGACCAGTGTGATGAAACTGTTTATCACAGTGTGATCTATACTAGGGTGCTCAAACTGTTTATCACAGTGTGCTCATGTGATCAAACTGTTTATCACAGTGTGATCATAGGGTGCTTAAACTGTTCATTACAGTTCAAAATGGTATTTATTATGAATAACAAAAATGCTAATATCTTACACAACCAACACACACAATATATATTATACGCACGCATGCACACCTGGAATAGTTACTCGCTCACAAGCATTTACAACCCGCTCATAAAACACACAAAGACATACAATTGGTCATTACACAATCGGTCACACATGCACGCGATACAAACAGGTTTACGCTGCCCGTTTAATCATTATATTCTTCAACTTATGGATAAATACAGTGAAACCTCATTATAACGAGCATGTTGGGTCCATAAAATTTACATTGTCATTTCACATCTTTTTGCATCAGGCCTTAAAACACACAATACACTGGACCTGGACCTGTAAAATTACCTCGCTATATCAGGTACCTTGTGATAACAGAGCTCGTTGTAAAGAAGTTTCACTGTATTATGACAAAAGAAGTGAGACTAATGCACTGTAGAATGGAAGAAAAATTGCAGATACTGTAATTCATTTACACATCACAAAATTAAAATGTACATCACGCAAATGCATCTTATACTACAGTATTCACAAAGTAACTTGCACTTATAACATTGCAATTCGCAATGACAGTAATTATATATATGTGGAATCATGGAATGTCATTTAGCATGGGAAGATGGTACAGTGAAACCTCGTTATAACGAGCACCTTGGAACCATGAAAATTAACTTGATATAACCCGGCATCTTGTTATATCACAGTTAGTAAACAACATAATATGTAGAGCTTGGACCAGCAAAATTACTTTGTTATACAGTATTAGAGAGATCTTTATAATAAGGGTCCATTGTATCCAATATTTTGTTATATCACTGTATAAAAACAAAATGATATATAAAGCTTGGACAGACAAAGTTATCTTTCAAGTTATAAGAGGCTTTTGTTATATCAGAGCTCTTTATAATGAGGTTCCACTGTAAGTTATGTTGTTATATATTATGTAGAGCATAGACCTACACAATTACCTTGTTAAAAGAGGATTCAGTTATATCAGAGCTCTTTATATTGAGGTTCCACTGTATCACCCTTGAATGTAGTTATCTTGTTATATCATGGTAAAAGAACAAAATCAAATAATATAGAGCTTGGTCTGCAAAATTACCTTGTACTAAGAGGGTTTTGTTATAACAGAGCTGTTTATTATGAGGTTCCACTGAATCAGCCTCGGGTATCTAATTGTTATATCCCAGTAAAAGAACAAAATTAGATGTAGAGCTCCGTCCAGCAAAATTATCTTGTGAAAAGAGGGTTTTGCTGTATTACAACTCTCTTTAATGAGGTTTTACTGTATCAGCCTTGGGTATGATCTAATTTCTTATATTCATGTAAAAGAACAAAATAATATATAGAGCTCACACCAGAACTATTAACTTGTTATAAAAGAGGGCTTTGTAATGAGGCTCTTAATAATGATGTTTCACGGTTCATGTACAATACTTTGCTAGAAACTTATTGTACAAAACAGAAGAGTAATATGCTTTGTACTGAACATTATGCATCAATCGTATTCTACATTTTGCAATTGCAGTCTCTTCTTTTAATTTCATCAAGGAAGAGTACACATCATTTTTTCAAAAACAAAAATAAAAAACTTTAAAAAAGTGTAATATCTCTGTGTGAATTAAAGTATATAGTTAATCTTACAAACGTTGCTAAGTAATGAAACTTATGAAGTCCAATAACCATATATCTACAATTTAACATAGTTTGATAATGTATTCATTATGTTTCATGTTCACAATGTATCTACATCTACATGTATGCACTAATATCTACATTTACATCGATAAAACACTCATGTATCAACACACACAAAAACTAAAATCATCATTAAAAATGGAACAATAAAATATGCCTTACAAAAATTATATTATACAACAGGGACATCTTTTGTTACTCCATACTCAAATAAATTGCAGCAAAATTATCAACAATTAGAAAAATACTTTGTCAAAGAAAAATCTATGATCTTCTGTTACGTAGTGAAAGAGAAAGATGTAACAACCCTTTTCTTCCTCCGTTGGACCTTTTATCAAAGCAAACAAAAATAAATATACTCATAGTGTAAATCATAATGTACAAAACATAATCATATTACTGAATATTCCATGATCAATTAAGCCATTTTCAGCAACTTTGAAGTGGGATGTCCACATATGAACAAATGTTTATCATATGTATTATTTGTATACATGTATACATCAACATTAATATTGAAAAAATGATCAACATAAATCAAATTATGCACATTCCTAAATTAATTCAGATAAAACATTGGTGAAAGTTAGGTTTGAGAATCAATTATGAATACATTATTCAATTATGATTACAATTTCAATTGTTTATGCTAAAGTACATCTGCACAAGTACTTCTGCTAAACCGCATAGCATAATTAATTTAGCCAAAATATGTGCCTTTCTTTAGCTTTTAGCTTTGTCAGAATCACAATTCATGCGGGAAATCAATTATAGTATTATGCAGGGCTCGAAATCAGCACAGGCCTGCTAGCTTGGCCACCAAATATAGGCTTATGGCAACTAAAATGCCCGGGGGGGGCACTCAAATTATTTTTTGACGGGGGTGTGCCGCACGGAAATCCGAAATAGGGGTCTTAAGAGCTGACTACAAGCACAAAATATAGGGTCTTTGGAGCTACAAAAACCCTGAAACGGGAGTTAAGGGGACTAAGGAGCAGACTAAAACTACCAAATACAGGGAAAATACATGAAATTGGAACTACCAAAGACCTACGGAAACCCTCAAATGGTGGTCAAGGAGCTGACTAGAAGAAGAATAATGGACTTGAGGCTACTTAACTACCTAGCCAAGTCATTCCGGGGGTCTATGGAGCGGCAATTTTTGAAAATCGGGTATCTTTAAAGCGGCAATCGGGTGTGAAAACGGGGTTCTTTTAAGCGGCACATACCCGTCTTACATTATACATGAGTGCCCCCCCCCCCCCCCCCCCCCCGGGCTAAAATGTTACTATTTGACAAACTGTCCTTGCCCTGCCAGGGCAACCAAAACTGAGTGTTTTTTTTCTTCTTTAGCTTTTAGTTTTGTCAGAATCATATTTCATGCAGGAAATCAATTACTATGCAGGGCTCGAAATCAGCACAGGCCCGCTAGCTCGGCCACTAAATATGAGGTGTTAGGGCCACTAAAATTGTCAAAATTGTCTTATTTCCCTTGCCCGATTTGTAAAAAAAAAATTTCTCTTGATTAGGACCCCTCAATTCTTATTTAGGGCCATCTTACTTGCCTGGCTGGTTAATTTCTAGCATTGTACTATATGTGACCGGCTATAGCAAAACCTGACACTTGTCGGTAAAAATCAATCATTTTCATATCATTACAAAGGCCTCATCACAAGCTTTCATTTGATGCTTTGTTCTAAATAATGGGTCAATAATTGGCAAAGATATGATTGTTTCAATTTTACAATCAAAGGTCTTTTACACACATTGTGTGAACTTAAAATGCCAATTCTTCAAAACATGAATTACCGACAAGTGCCAGGTTTTGCTATAGCCGGTCACATACAACTAAATAAGCTACAGGCAGTCAATTTTTCCCCTAAAGGGTAGACAGTACATTGATAATATCCATAAACACTGAAATGATATTGATTTGTAAGGATGGGCTTAAAGCTTAGTGTGAGAAGCACTACTACTTTTGTTTCTTGTTTCAGAGGGCAGCCAATGTTCTGGTGACATCAGACAAGGTTGAATTGATGGGTTGGGTGTCTCTTTTATTGGAATTTCCTGAAAGAATCTTATATAACGTCTGAATTTGGGTAAGTGGGTCTACCGAATATCACTAATGAACAAAATCTTTTTCCTGGAGGGCAGCCAGTGCATTGATAACATCGGGGAGCGCTGAATTGATGTTGAGGAGTTGGGCCTGGTCTTCAGGGAGGATTACCTCTACCGTCATGTTCTCAGTGATTTGATGAGTCTGGTTGTCAATCTCAATACTGGTCCCTGGCTCATCCACAGCTGCAGGTGACATTGACCTGTGCGCCCCCTCCTGGTCTTCCACCACGAGCTCCTCTGCGATGGACCCTGGCTCTTCAGAGTCCTGAATGACGACTACCTCTTGCTCTTGCTCTTGGACAGCTGGGAGGGAGGGAACAACCTGAATGACTTGGTGCTTGTCCTTGCGCACCAACGAGGGGCTTTTAAAGCCAGCAGGGCAGCACTTGCTCAGGGTGACCTTTTCCGTTGGATGCTTCTTCTTGTAGTGCCTCCTGATGATTTGGAGGTCTGATGCAGTGTACTCTGGACAGATGGCACAATTAAAACGCTTGCGGTCCCCTTCGCTGTGATGCAGGAACTTGTGTCTCCGCAGGTGCACTGGTTGTGCTGCTGCGTAGTCACAGAGGTCACACTTGTAAGGCTTCAATTTCAGGTGGGTACTTCTCACGTGGAGCTTCAGGCTCTGTTCGGTCTTGTATGCTTTGCCGCAACAGTCGCACTGGTGGGCCTTTTCCTCGGAGTGCTTCCTCATGTGAGACACTATGTTTGTGCGCTTGTCGGAGCCGTAGTCGCAGATGTCACACGTAAACCTCTTGACCGCAGAGTGCTTCCACATGTGTCGTCGGAGATCGCAGATGCGGCGGAAGGTTTCACTGCAAACCTCGCAGACCAGGAAGGGAGCTCCTTTGTCCCTGTGGATGACAACCCCTATCCCAAGAATCTTGGTGCTTTCAGCAAGAGGCATCAATGGATGGGTATCCACGATGTGTTTCTTCATGTCATCTTTCTTCTCTGTTGTAGTGTTGCACCAAGTGCAGGTTATAGGTCCTTCACTGTTAGCAGCATGACGTTTCAGGTGACTTTCATAAACCTCTTTGCCGATAACATGATTTTTGCAAAGCTCACAGAAGAACTTTTCTCCTTCCCCATGAGCAGTGGACATGTGCTTCTGCAGTGTTGCCTTCACGCTCGACTGGTACGGACATTTTTCACACTTGAATTCTTTGAGCTTGTTGTGCTTCTTGGTGTGCTCCTTGCACAATCCAACCTTGCCAAACAGCTTGCCACAAACTCCACACTCAACATTACCGAACCGCATGTGAATGTACCTCAGAATCGAAGGAGTCAGACGTTTGTATTTGAGCTTGGAGAAAGGCTCCCCTAGTTCTTGGAGTTCTTCCTTGGGCACATCTTCAGTTGGTATGCTGATCTTGGACATGAGATCATCAAAGACACTTCCGGTCATTGCGCTCTTGGGTGCCAGAGCGCCTGTCCTCCGTTGGGCCCATTGAACTTTATCCGCCTCCAGAGCCTTGTCCATCTCCCCATTGAGGTAGAAGCTTTTCCGCAAGCTCTCGTTAATCTTTTCTTGCGGATTGAATTCAGCCACATAGCTGTGGGATCCAACATGCTCATTGAGGGAGCCATACGTCAGGAATTTTTCTTCACACATGGAACATCGGTAGATGAATGGATGAGTTATTATGTGCTTCACCATGTGATCACTGTACACAACAGTCTCACACATGGGACATTGTGCTCTCACAGGCTCGATCAGCTCATGAACTACGCCACTCTTAGAGGATTTTTTCTTCCTCATTTCAGAAGCAGGTGGAAGTGATGCCCCCTTGATAGCACTGTGCGTCCTGATGTGGGCATAGTATCCCTTCTTAGACTTGCTCTTCCTCCCACAGATGTTACATTGGAAGAGGACAATCTGGCTTGCCCTCCTACCAGTCATCACTATACGTGTGTAGAACTTCTTACCATTGCCATCCTTGATCTCCTCCGCATGACTGATGCAAAGATGACCAAGAAGTGTGTTGCGGCTCCTGAAGCTTCCCCGACAGAGGCCACATTTCACTGATGTGACATGAGAGAGCCTGTGTTTCTTTAGGTCGTCCTCCTTCTTTCCAACATACTTGCAATTTCTATAGTAGCACTTGAATCTGTTCACCAAATGATTCTTCTTGTGGGCCTGCAAGGCATTATTGTGTGTTGCGCAATATCCACACGTGGCACAACTGTACGGGCGATACCCAAGGTGGGAAAACAGATGGGGCCTCAGCACATTTTTAGACTTAAAGACGTTGCGACAAATAACGCACATGTAGAACAGGATTGGCTCTCCCTCTCCACTCTGCAAGCCGCCTTGCACAGGCTTTATGAACTTGTCAAGCTCTCCCGCGGTTGGGGGTCCTCTGCCTTCCCACTGCAACATCATCTCATCATTTACGGAGGGGTCGTCAAGGGGCTCAGGTTCACCTATATTCTTGGCAGCTACAGAAACCTCTCCGTCATACTCGATATTGATATCACTGATCTCTACTTGCTCATCATCCAGCTCAAGATCCTCATCATCAAAGTCATCTTCATCATCTGCTATTCCAATCTCTGGTTTATTCACAGAATCTTTCCTCAATTCAAGCTCTTTCTGTTTCAATTCTTCTAACATTCTCATTTCTACCTTGTCATTGGCTCCCTTGCTTGTATCTTCCTTCTCTCTATTCTCATCTATTTTTCCTTTGAGATCTTCCTTTCCATTTTCCTTTGCTTCACTCGTCACCTTTTCCTGCTGCTGTTTAACTGGCGTTGAGCTTTCTTTGGGTCTGGCACGGCTGCTTCCAGATGTACGTAGACTGCTGGCTACCTGCACTGGTGTAAATGAGACAAGCTCTTGATATGACCCTTTATCCCCCTCAACCCTGCGGGGGGACTGCCTCATTAACTGAGAGCATTTGTGCTTGCCTAAACCTCCTTCTGTGAAAAACTGCCTGAAGCATTTCCCACATTCAAACGTCTTCTGGACAGACTTCTCTCTCCCAACTAATTCACTGGGCTCGCCAACCTTTGGCAAGTCCTGCATACTTTTAGGCGATGAATTAGGAACCAAAGACTCGAGTGGAGATGATGGAAGTGGGGACCTGTCCTCTGGTGGTGGCTGTTGCGTTTCAACAATAGATGAATTATGTGGACTCTGAATCTCTGCAAGGGGCAGCATCAATATAATCCCAACCTTGGCATTGTGAACTTTCCTTGAGTGGAGAGCTGACTGCTGTGGGTCAAATGTGTATTTCTTGCACATTGAGCAGGCGTAGATTGGTAGATTCATCTTCATCAATTCACCTACAGAATGGAGGACATGAAACAAAATAAAAATCAATAATTTAGTTAGACATTAAATACTTTCTATTTTTACTTCATAATCACATCAATACAGACTTCACAATGAAATTCTAAGTAACATTGACCACTTATCAGCGTCTAATTCAAATCATTTTTTGATAGCCCGAAACAAAAATTTACTGGCCCTACAATTATGGATCATTGGTAACTGTCTATAATTTAAAGTCAAACTACTTTAAAGGGACTTAGTAACTTTGTCCAAATCCTCAAAATCCAATTGGAATTCTAGCGGTGCCCTCATAACTTGTTGTATTCGTATTAACAATAAAATCATGGGACAGGTTTTGTTTTTTCAAATTTCCCTTTCGTTAAAAAGATATTTACGATTGAAGTGTTCAGATGTTAAATAATCCAATGGATCGCGAAAACCGTGTACAAAGTGAGTTTGTGAACATCACTTTACAATTTTGCTCATTACTCGGCCATATAATGTCCATTTGACTTGAAATTTTAATTACATCATAAATAACAAATATATTTCATATCTGCCCTGTGATCTTTGCCATCATAAGTCGACAACCCCCAAAATTGAATCATATCATTTCATGGAACAGAATGGTACATTTTAATTCGTCAACTGGTTATCAATAGTGTCCATAGAATGAACATCAAGCAGAAGAATATGATAGATTATATGTACACAAACCTTTTTGATCCTGGATCTGGCTGAAACATGTTTTCCCTTCTTACTCCAGATCAGTCACTTATTTTTCTTTGGTGCCACATTCCTTGACCCCATTTCCTTTTCATAAAAAACCTACCCAAGGCAAAAGTCTGGTTGTTCTGTGACTTATTTGCTCTTCACTCCTTGCATTCATTTTTTTTTGGTCAAACCTGTCCCGATGGCCCCTTATCCATAGAGCAGCCTACAGTGGCCATAAAGAGAGACCCCTGCAAAGAAAATCATGTTATGGAGCCTGTCTATATCAGAGGTTACCTGTCTGCAGTGGCCCTATACCTTGTTTCCCCAGGTTGGTACACAGGTTTGCCTGATCTACGATAATATTTAATTTACAAACCTCTTGGATCTTTGCTGTAATTGTGGTCCAAATCTTCTTCCAACTCCAGATTGCTCACCGGGTCCTCACGGGCACCGTCTTTCTTGTTGGCAGTTGCATCACCTGGAGAATCAGTGCGGGGGTCATCGGGTCTCGGTTCGGTTGGCGTTGCTTTAGGTTCTGCATTTTCTGCTGGTGCTGGTGCTGCTGTTGCTGCTGTTAGTTTAACTGGTACTATTGTTGTGGTTGGTTCAGGTGTTGCCGGTTCATCTGCAGGTATCCATCCCGCACCAGACTCGGAGCCATCATCATTATCCGGTGTACTAACCGCGGCCTGGTTCCCATCTTGCTTCTTCTCTGGAGTTCCTTCAGCGATTTCTAAACGCAGGGATGGATCTGGATCAGGGGCACTATCAACTGGTTCTGGGCGAGTGGCTAGAGCTAGAACGACCCTCCTGCGGCTTTTGTAAGCAGGTGACAGGTTCAGAACAACGGTCCTCTTGCCCCCCGTCTGCTGGACTGGTGGAGGTGGAGCCTTTTGTATGACCTTTTCTTTGGACTTGGGTGTTGGTGTCTTTGCCTTGGCCTCTTTCCCCTTTGGCTTTGATTCTTTTCCCTTGCCTGCCTTCTTTTTAGATTTAGTAACCATTGACTTGATGTCTTTCGCTTTTGTCTTGACATCTTGTCCTTTTGACTTGGTAGCTTTAGTTTTTGGCTTGACATCCTTCACTTTAGACTTGGCATCTCTCCCTTTAATCTCTTTCTGTTTCGACTTTGGTTCTTTCTGTTTCAACTTTGGTTTTTTCCCTTTTGACTTTGTCGCTTTGGCTGGTGCAGTATCAATGACCTCCTTTCTTTCAGGCCGTTTCTTCTTAGCTGGAGAGGAACTAGCAGACCTGGGAGACCCCTTCTCTGTGACTAGTGGTCTCTTTCTGGTCTTCATGTTGCTGTTTCACTCACCCCACTTTGAGGAGATTTTCTGTGAGTAAGACTTATTTCCCCTAGTGCTGCACCTACAGAGATAAGGGAGAAATACAAATAAGAGAACAAATGTCAGTCTGTGCACAGTGGCTACAATTTGCAGACAAGCAATTCAATTAGCATAGTCCGAGGAATAATTGTAAAATAAACATTCAAAATTTGAAGATCATTAGAAATGTCCTGCATTAAAGGTTAACCTAACAATATTTTTGAAATCATCAGGATTATTTTGGTCCTTTCCTGAATTTATAATTTATAATTTTTTACTTGATTTTACTTGTTAGGCCTTGGATACACTCACTACTCCACTAGCTCCCCGTATTTAGCAGCAAGAAAGCAAAGTCAAAAGTAGTAAATACTATGATCAGGCTACCAAATATGGCCCGTGCTGTAATATGGCCCCCCTGTTTATTAGCTGATTGAGCGCATTAACAAAGAAAATTTCGCGCAGTGAACTTCATTTGCTTACCTATTTTCCTTTGTGGTGTAAGCGCAATAAGACTCATCGCGCAAGCAAAAATCATCTTCTGCACGCTCATATTCAAGTGTGTACAAATGAATGGGAATTTGTTTGCACAGGGGAATAAATGACATGGTTGCAGAATTGGCTCAGATTTGGCAGATTTGTCACGTTTATACAAATGTTTTGTGGATAAATTAAATCTTCCATCGAGCGGACACAGTAGTCAAAGACCCGACAGGAGTAACTAAAGAAAAACAGAACATCAAGCAAGCCCTTGCACGCTGTGGTTACCCTGAGTGGTCATTTGACAAAGCTAAACACCCCAAGCGTGACAAAGACAGAACACAAGAAAACGTCAACTTGGACCAGAATCAAACCAGAAAGACTTCTGTCACCATCCCATTTGTACATGATCTTTCGGACAAAATCAAGCGGTTGTTCAGTAAACACAGCATCTCCACAACATTCAAGCCGCAGAACACCTTGAGGCAAAGACTGGTACATGTCAAGGACCGCGTTCCAAAGGAAAAGAAAAGAAACGTGGTCTACGGTATTCGGTGCAAACAAGAGGACTGCAACGAATTATATGTGGGGGAGACCCAACAATCATTGAAAGCACGGATGAAC
>JBAMJV010013066.1:0-33263 GCA_037951105.1 Echinarachnius parma
CCCGCACCCAATATTTGGGATTCAGAAATATAAAATAACATTTTAAAGAAAGGGACATTGCCCCGTCAGTTTCATTATGTCCCATCTCTAACAAACAAACAAAAATACTTAAGCGTTTATGAAAAATCCATGAACAAGATTTGTTTCCAGGGAAACAACATGCAGCGAAGTAAAATGTTAGTTTGATAAAAACGGAACGTAAGTCCTACCTGAATCGTTGAATTTATAGCGTTCGACATTTTCGCACTCCATACTTGATCGTTCTCGTTGAGCTGAAGTTACAATGGAAAAAAATGAAAGATGAGAGGGGAAAACATATTAGTTATTAGTAAACATTAAATTATGTACATTTACATGATTATTTTAATATATAATACCTTTACAACTTTAATTTCACATAAAATAACTCTGAAATTTGCAAATATTATACATATTAAACATTACACTTATTCCATAGCTTATACAGGGTGGCCCCAAAAAACGGAACGGGGCACTTCCCAAAATAAAGTAACATAATTATTTTGTTCATCGGATAGGGTGTCTTTTCCAATGAAAACGATACCAAGAACAGGCAATTTTGGTTGAGTAGTTTTTGTTTTTTTAGGGCGCTGTGAGTGACACCATGATGTTAGGTTCCCATTTTTGCCAATTTTTACCAAGTCAGTGCCCGATAATTCACAATTACGGCCCGTTATAGCGGTGCAGTACGCGCGCCATTATTTTAGTGTGCATTCAGCTGTGAAACGAAAGAACGGGCACAGTTGTCCGATGCTATAACGGGTAGTAAGTGCGAATTATCGGGCAATGACTTGGTAAAAATTGAAAAAATGGGAACTTGACACGGTGTCACTCAGAGCGCCCTAAAACATAAACTACACGACCAAAATGACTATTCTTGGTATAGTTTTTCATTGGAAAAGACACCCTATCCGATGGATATGTTCATTTTGTTACGTTATTTTGGGAAGTGCCCCGTTTCGCTTTTTGGGGGCCACCCTGTATAACAGGCTTATCAAACACATTGGCGTCGATCACGGGGGGGGGGGGGGGGGGGGGGGGGGAGGGTAATATACCCCCGCACCCAATATTTGGGATTCAGAAATATAAAATAACATTTTAAAGAAAGGGACATTGCCCCGTCAGTTTCATTATGTCCCATCTCTAACAAACAAACAAAAATACTTAAGCGTTTATGAAAAATCCATGAACAAGATTTGTTTCCAGGGAAACAACATGCAGCGAAGTAAAATGTTAGTTTGATAAAAACGGAACGTAAGTCCTACCTGAATCGTTGAACTTATAGCGTTCGACATTTTCGCACTCCATACTTGATCGTTCTCGTTGAGCTAAAGTCACAATGGAAAAAAATGAAAGATGAGAGGGGAAAACATATTAGTTATTAGTAAACATTAAATTATGTACATTTACATGATTATTTTAATATATAATACCTTTACAACTTTAATTTCACATAAAATAACTCTGAAATTTGCAAATATTATACATATTAAACATTACACTTATTTTATAGCTTATACAGGGTGGCCCCAAAAAACGGAACGGGGCACTTCCCAAAATAAAGTAACATAATTATTTTGTTCATCGGATAGGGTGTCTTTTCCAATGAAAACGATACCAAGAACAGGCAATTTTGGTTAAGTAGTTTTTGTTTTAGGGCGCTGTGAGTGACACCATGATGTTAGGTTCCCATTTTTGTCAATTTTTACCAAGTCAGTGCCCGATAATTCGCAATTACGGCCCGTTATAGCGGTGCAGTACGCGCGCCATTGTTAGTGTGCATTCAGCTGTGAAACGAAAGAACGGGCACAGTTGTCCGATGCTATAACGGGTAGTAAGTGCGAATTATCGGGCAATGACTTGGTAAAAATTGAAAAAATGGGAACTTGACACGGTGTCACTCAGAGCGCCCTAAAACATAAACTACACGACCAAAATGACTATTCTTGGTATAGTTTTTCATTGGAAAAGACACCCTATCCGATGGATATGTTCATTTTGTTACGTTATTTTGGGAAGTGCCCCGTTTCGCTTTTTGGGGGCCACCCTGTATAACAGGCTTATCAAACACATTGGCGTCGATCACGGGGGGGGGGGGGGGGGGGGGGGGAGGGTAATATACCCCCGCACCCAATATTTGGGATTCAGAAATATAAAATAACATTTTAAAGAAAGGGACATTGCCCCGTCAGTTTCATTATGTCCCATCTCTAACAAACAAACAAAAATACTTAAGCGTTTATGAAAAATCCATGAACAAGATTTGTTTCCAGGGAAACAACATGCAGCGAAGTAAAATGTTAGTTTGATAAAAACGGAACGTAAGTCCTACCTGAATCGTTGAACTTATAGCGTTCGACATTTTCGCACTCCATACTTGATCGTTCTCGTTGAGCTAAAGTCACAATGGAAAAAAATGAAAGATGAGAGGGGAAAACATATTAGTTATTAGTAAACATTAAATTATGTACATTTACATGATTATTTTAATATATAATACCTTTACAACTTTAATTTCACATAAAATAACTCTGAAATTTGCAAATATTATACATATTAAACATTACACTTATTCCATAGCTTATACAGGGTGGCCCCCCAAAAAGAAACGGAACGGGGCACTTCCCAAAATAAAGTAACATAATTATTTTGTTCATCGGATAGGGTGTCTTTTCCAATGAAAACGATACCAAGAACAGGCAATTTTGGTTGAGTAGGTTTTGTTTTAGGGCGCTGTGAGTGACACCATGATGTTAGGTTCCCATTTTTGTCAATTTTTACCAAGTCAGTGCCCGATAATTCGCAATTACGGCCCGTTATCGCGGTGCAGTACGCGCGCCATTGTTAGTGTGCATTCAGCTGTGAAACGAAAGAACGGGCACAGTTGTCCGATGCTATAACGGGTAGTAAGTGCGAATTATCGGGCAATGACTTGGTAAAAATTGAAAAAATGGGAACTTGACACGGTGTCACTCAGAGCGCCCTAAAACATAAACTACACGACCAAAATGACTATTCTTGGTATAGTTTTTCATTGGAAAAGACACGCTATCCGATGGATATGTTAATTTTGTTACGTTCTTTTGGGAAGTGCCCCGTTTCGCTTTTTGGGGGCCACCCTGTATAACAGGCTTATCAAACACATTGGCGTCAATCACGGGGGGGGGGGGGGGGGGGGGGGAGGGTAATATACCCCCGCACCCAATATTTGGGATTCAGAAATATAAAATAACATTTTAAAGAAAGGGACATTGCCCCGTCAGTTTCATTATGTCCCATCTCTAACAAACAAACAAAAATACTTAAGCGTTTATGAAAAATCCATGAACAAGATTTGTTTCCAGGGAAACAACATGCAGCGAAGTAAAATGTTAGTTTGATAAAAACGGAACGTAAGTCCTACCTGAATCGTTGAATTTATAGCGTTCGACATTTTCGCACTCCATACTTGATCGTTCTCGTTGAGCTAAAGTCACAATGGAGAAAAATGAAAGATGAGAGGGGAAAACATATTAGTTATTAGTAAACATTAAATTATGTACATTTACATGATTATTTTCATATATAATACCTTTACAACTTTAATTTCACATAAAATAACTCTGAAATTTGCAAATATTATACATATTAAACATTACACTTATTCCATAGCTTATACAGGGTGGCCCCAAAAAACGAAACGGGGCACTTTCCAAAATAAAGTAACATAATTATTATGTTCATCGGATAGAGTGTCTGTTCCAATGGAAAACGATACCAAGAACAGTAATTTTGGTTGAGTAGTTTTTGTTTTAGGGCGCTGTGAGTGACACCATGATGTTAGGTTCCCATTTTTGTCAATTTTTACCAAGTCAGTGCCCGATAATTCGCAATTACGGCCCGTTATAGCGGTGCAGTACGCGCGCCATTGTTAGTGTGCATTCAGCTGTGAAACGAAAGAACGGGCACAGTTGTCCGATGCTATAACGGGTAGTAAGTGCGAATTATCGGGCAATGACTTGGTAAAAATTGAAAAAATGGGAACTTGACACGGTGTCACTCAGAGCGCCCTAAAACATAAACTACACGACCAAAATGACTATTCTTGGTATAGTTTTTCATTGGAAAAGACACCCTATCCGATGGATATGTTCATTTTGTTACGTTATTTTGGGAAGTGCCCCGTTTCGCTTTTTGGGGGCCACCCTGTATAACAGGCTTATCAAACACATTGGCGTCGATCACGGGGGGGGGGGGGGGGGGGGGGGGAGGGTAATATACCCCCGCACCCAATATTTGGGATTCAGAAATATAAAATAACATTTTAAAGAAAGGGACATTGCCCCGTCAGTTTCATTATGTCCCATCTCTAACAAACAAACAAAAATACTTAAGCGTTTATGAAAAATCCATGAACAAGATTTGTTTCCAGGGAAACAACATGCAGCGAAGTAAAATGTTAGTTTGATAAAAACGGAACGTAAGTCCTACCTGAATCGTTGAACTTATAGCGTTCGACATTTTCGCACTCCATACTTGATCGTTCTCGTTGAGCTAAAGTCACAATGGAAAAAAATGAAAGATGAGAGGGGAAAACATATTAGTTATTAGTAAACATTAAATTATGTACATTTACATGATTATTTTAATATATAATACCTTTACAACTTTAATTTCACATAAAATAACTCTGAAATTTGCAAATATTATACATATTAAACATTACACTTATTCCATAGCTTATACAGGGTGGCCCCCCAAAAAGAAACGGAACGGGGCACTTCCCAAAATAAAGTAACATAATTATTTTGTTCATCGGATAGGGTGTCTTTTCCAATGAAAACGATACCAAGAACAGGCAATTTTGGTTGAGTAGTTTTTGTTTTAGGGCGCTGTGAGTGACACCATGATGTTAGGTTCCCATTTTTGTCAATTTTTACCAAGTCAGTGCCCGATAATTCGCAATTACGGCCCGTTATCGCGGTGCAGTACGCGCGCCATTGTTAGTGTGCATTCAGCTGTGAAACGAAAGAACGGGCACAGTTGTCCGATGCTATAACGGGTAGTAAGTGCGAATTATCGGGCAATGACTTGGTAAAAATTGAAAAAATGGGAACTTGACACGGTGTCACTCAGAGCGCCCTAAAACATAAACTACACGACCAAAATGACTATTCTTGGTATAGTTTTTCATTGGAAAAGACACGCTATCCGATGGATATGTTAATTTTGTTACGTTCTTTTGGGAAGTGCCCCGTTTCGCTTTTTGGGGGCCACCCTGTATAACAGGCTTATCAAACACATTGGCGTCGATCACGGGGGGGGGGGGGGGGGGAGGGTAATATACCCCCGCACCCAATATTTGGGATTCAGAAATATAAAATAACATTTTAAAGAAAGGGACATTGCCCCGTCAGTTTCATTATGTCCCATCTCTAACAAACAAACAAAAATACTTAAGCGTTTATGAAAAATCCATGAACAAGATTTGTTTCCAGGGAAACAACATGCAGCGAAGTAAAATGTTAGTTTGATAAAAACGGAACGTAAGTCCTACCTGAATCGTTGAACTTATAGCGTTCGACATTTTCGCACTCCATACTTGATCGTTCTCGTTGAGCTAAAGTCACAATGGAAAAAAATGAAAGATGAGAGGGGAAAACATATTAGTTATTAGTAAACATTAAATTATGTACATTTACATGATTATTTTAATATATAATACCTTTACAACTTTAATTTCACATAAAATAACTCTGAAATTTGCAAATATTATACATATTAAACATTACACTTATTCCATAGCTTATACAGGGTGGCCCCAAAAAACGGAACGGGGCACTTCCCAAAATAAAGTAACATAATTATTTTGTTCATCGGATAGGGTGTCTTTTCCAATGAAAACGATACCAAGAACAGGCAATTTTGGTTGAGTAGTTTTTGTTTTTTAGGGCGCTGTGAGTGACACCATGATGTTAGGTTCCCATTTTTGCCAATTTTTACCAAGTCAGTGCCCGATAATTCGCAATTACGGCCCGTTATAGCGGTGCAGTACGCGCGCCATTATTTTAGTGTGCATTCAGCTGTGAAACGAAAGAACGGGCACAGTTGTCCGATGCTATAACGGGTAGTAAGTGCGAATTATCGGGCAATGACTTGGTAAAAATTGAAAAAATGGGAACTTGACACGGTGTCACTCAGAGCGCCCTAAAACATAAACTACACGACCAAAATGACTATTCTTGGTATAGTTTTTCATTGGAAAAGACACCCTATCCGATGGATATGTTCATTTTGTTACGTTATTTTGGGAAGTGCCCCGTTTCGCTTTTTGGGGGCCACCCTGTATAACAGGCTTATCAAACACATTGGCGTCGATCACGGGGGGGGGGGGGGGGGGGGGGAGGGTAATATACCCCCGCACCCCTATTTGGGATTCAGAAATATAAAATAACATTTTAAAGAAAGGGACATTGCCCCGTCAGTTTCATTATGTCCCATCTCTAACAAACAAACAAAAATTCTTAAGCGTTTATGAAAAATCCATGAACAAGATTTGTTTCCAGGGAAACAACATGCAGCGAAGTAAAATGTTAGTTTGATAAAAACGGAACGTAAGTCCTACCTGAATCGTTGAACTTGTAGCGTTCGACATTTTCGCACTCCATACTTGATCGTTCTCGTTGAGCTGAAGTCACAATGGAAAAAAATGAAAGATGAGAGGGGAAAACATATTAGTTATTAGTAAACATTAAATTATGTACATTTACATGATTATTTTAATATATAATACCTTTACAACTTTAATTTCACATAAAATAACTCTGAAAATTTGCAAATATTATACATATTAAACATTACACTTATTCCATAGCTTATACAGGGTGGCCCCCCAAAAAGAAACGGAACGGGGCACTTCCCAAAATAAAGTAACATAATTATTTTGTTCATCGGATAGGGTGTCTTTTCCAATGAAAACGATACCAAGAACAGGCAATTTTGGTTGAGTAGTTTTTGTTTTAGGGCGCTGTGAGTGACACCATGATGTTAGGTTCCCATTTTTGTCAATTTTTACCAAGTCAGTGCCCGATAATTCGCAATTACGGCCCGTTATCGCGGTGCAGTACGCGCGCCATTGTTAGTGTGCATTCAGCTGTGAAACGAAAGAACGGGCACAGTTGTCCGATGCTATAACGGGTAGTAAGTGCGAATTATCGGGCAATGACTTGGTAAAAATTGAAAAAATGGGAACTTGACACGGTGTCACTCAGAGCGCCCTAAAACATAAACTACACGACCAAAATGACTATTCTTGGTATAGTTTTTCATTGGAAAAGACACCCTATCCGATGGATATGTTCATTTTGTTACGTTATTTTGGGAAGTGCCCCGTTTCGCTTTTTGGGGGCCACCCTGTATAACAGGCTTATCAAACACATTGGCGTCGATCACGGGGGAGGGGGGGGGGGGGGGGGGGAGGGTAATATACCCCCGCACCCAATATTTGGGATTCAGAAATATAAAATAACATTTTAAAGAAAGGGACATTGCCCCGTCAGTTTCATTATGTCCCATCTCTAACAAACAAACAAAAATACTTAAGCGTTTATGAAAAATCCATGAACAAGATTTGTTTCCAGGGAAACAACATGCAGCGAAGTAAAATGTTAGTTTGATAAAAACGGAACGTAAGTCCTACCTGAATCGTTGAACTTATAGCGTTCGACATTTTCGCACTCCATACTTGATCGTTCTCGTTGAGCTAAAGTCACAATGGAAAAAAATGAAAGATGAGAGGGGAAAACATATTAGTTATTAGTAAACATTAAATTATGTACATTTACATGATTATTTTAATATATAATACCTTTACAACTTTAATTTCACATAAAATAACTCTGAAATTTGCAAATATTATACATATTAAACATTACACTTATTCCATAGCTTATACAGGGTGGCCCCAAAAAACGAAACGGGGCACTTTCCAAAATAAAGTAACATAATTATTATGTTCATCGGATAGAGTGTCTGTTCCAATGGAAAACGATACCAAGAACAGTAATTTTGGTTGAGTAGTTTTTGTTTTATGGCGCTGTAAGTGACACCATGATGTATTAGGTTCCCATTTTTGTCAATTTTTACCAAGTCAGTGCCCGATAATTCGCAATTACGGCCCGTTATAGCGGTGCAGTACGCGCGCCATTGTTAGTGTGCATTCAGCTGTGAAACAAAAGAACGGGCACAGATGTCCGATGCTATAACGGGTAGTAAGTGCGAATTATCGGGCAATGACTTGGTAAAAATTGAAAAAATGGGAACTTGACACGGTGTCACTCAGAGCGCCCTAAAACATAAACTACACGACCAAAATGACTATTCTTGGTATAGTTTTTCATTGGAAAAGACACGCTATCCGATGGATATGTTAATTTTGTTACGTTCTTTTAGGAAGTGCCCCGTTCCGCTTTTTGGGGGCCACCCTGTATAACAGGCTTATCAAACACATTGGCGTCGATCACCGGGGGGGGGGGGGGGGGGGGGGGGAGGGTAATATACCCCCGCACCCAATATTTGGGATTCAGAAATATAAAATAACATTTTAAAGAAAGGGACATTGCCCCGTCAGTTTCATTATGTCCCATCTCTAACAAACAAACAAAAATACTTAAGCGTTTATGAAAAATCCATGAACAAGATTTGTTTCCAGGGAAACAACATGCAGCGAAGTAAAATGTTAGTTTGATAAAAACGGAACGTAAGTCCTACCTGAATCGTTGAACTTGTAGCGTTCGACATTTTCGCACTCCATACTTGATCGTTCTCGTTGAGCTAAAGTCACAATGGAGAAAAATGAAAGATGAGAGGGGAAAACATATTAGTTATTAGTAAACATTAAATTATGTACATTTACATGATTATTTTCATATATAATACCTTTACAACTTTAATTTCACATAAAATAACTCTGAAATTTGCAAATATTATACATATTAAACATTACACTTATTCCATAGCTTATACAGGGTGGCCCCAAAAAACGAAACGGGGCACTTTCCAAAATAAAGTAACATAATTATTATGTTCATCGGATAGAGTGTCTGTTCCAATGGAAAACGATACCAAGAACAGTAATTTTGGTTGAGTAGTTTTTGTTTTAGGGCGCTGTAAGTGACACCATAATGTATTAGGTTCCCATTTTTGTCAATTTTTACCAAGTCAGTGGCCGATAATTCGCAATTACGGCCCGTTATAGCGGTGCAGTACGCGCGCCATTGTTAGTGTGCATTCAGATGTGAAACGAAAGAACGGGCTCAGTTGTCCGATGCTATAACGGGTAGTAAGTGCGAAATATCGGGCAATGACTTGGTAAAAATTGACAAAAATGGGAACTTGACACGGTTTCACTCAGAGCGCCCTAAAACAAAAACTACACGACCAAAATGACTATTCTTGGTATAGTTCTTTATTTGAAAAGACACCCTATCCGATGGCATTTTCATTTTGTTACGTTATTTTGGGAAGTGCCCCGTTCCGCTTTTTGGGGGCCACCTAGATAACAGGCTTATCAAACACATTGGCGTCGATCACGGGGGGGGGGGGGGGGGGGGAGGGTAATATACCCCCGCACCCAATATTTGGGATTCAGAAATATAAAATAACATTAAAAAGAAAGGGACATTGCCCCGTCACATTCATGCAGCGAAGTAAAATGTTAGTTTGATAAAAACGGAACGTAAATCCTACCTGAATCGTTGAACTTATAGCGTTCAATATTTTCGCACTCCATGCTTGATCGTTCTAGTTGAGCTAAAGTCACAATGGCAAAAAATGAAAGGTGAGAGGGGAAACAAATTTAATAATTAGTACAATTAAATTATGTACATTTACATGATTATTGTAATAATATATATACTAGCTTTACAACTTTAATTTCATATGAATAACTCTGAAATTTGCAAATATTATAACTCTTCACGTTTGTTTTTCTATTTTTGCTTTGATAAACATTACACTTATTCCACAGCTTATATAACAGGCTTATCAACACATGGGCGTCGATCACGGCGGAGATATAGTTACCCCCCTCCCAATATTTGGGATTCAGAACTATAAAATGACACTTAGAAAGGGACATTGCCCCCTCACATTCATTACGTGAAAGTTTTAACATATTATCTTCTTTAAACCACATCTTGAGAGTGCTAATTATTGCTCAAATCCAAAATAATCCTGGGGCTGCGCACCCTAGACCCTCATTAAGGCCATCTGACCCATTCCCCTGTACACACGTAGTTGGGATTTATTGCTATGCCAACTAAAATGGAGCTTACTACAGTATGTCCCAGAAAGATTGGTACAGTCAGAAAAATTTGTTTTAGGTATGAAGGTAAATCCAACAAATATACATAGTTGGTCTCATATTACATACAAATTATCAGGCTCCCTGATGATTTTTGTTTTATTTCAGCTTAATTAGGTTCGCCAGTCTCGATTATACAGAGTGTATAAATAAAAGGTAATTGAAATTCAAAGGTCAATTATTTCAAATTGATACATTTTCATCATTTTTTATCAGACATAGATGTAAAGAGTAGTTATTCAGCTTTAATCTGACACCTTCCTGAATCAGTAATGTCACGCATCGCTGAGTTCTCTGTGGTTGAACATGACAAGTCCAAAACCCACTTTTTGCAAGTTTGGGCTAACGAATGAAAGCTTGAAAGTACAATAATAGTGCCACACCTTAATGAAAACATCAATTTGAACAATTTTTGTTGGGTTTACGAGTTATTGAATCGTTTAGCTGAATACATTCACCGACATCATGCATGATAAGGTACATTTTAATTGAACATGAATATGCTCTGGCCTGCCCTCCAACAGAATGAAATTCTTATGTTGATATCATTCGTAACAAATTGACAACTTGGATTAGAAACTTTGAGGAAGGTCAAGTGATTGGGCCATTTTTCTTCAAAGAAATGAACATTAACTAGGGTCATCTACGTTCAGATGATACCTCAGTTGGAGGAACACATTAGGCGACAGGTGCGAGGAGTATTTAGACAAATTCAGAACAGTGCCCAAGCCCCATCACCTTGTCGCTGTCACATATTAGTGGTGTAGATTTTTCTAGGACCCGGACACGTTCTTTAGTCCAACGTTTTTTTATTGATTCATATTCTAGAAAAGTTAAGAAGAAATTTCAGCTTTGTTGCCACCTTGGTAACATTGGGCAACTTTTTCTATAAGCATTATAAAGTTAATTAGCTAATTTGCATATTCGTGAAATAAGGTCAGGGGTCATTTTCTATCTAGGAATATTACAATATTGATACAAACAAAGCATTCTAAGGTATTTGGGGGCAAGGATTCCATTTCCACTGCTCGTTTGTAAGTGCCATATGGGCAACACCCTGAAATGCAAGATGGCTGCCCCTAATTTGCATATTTATGAATATTATTGATTTTCAGTGACTACAGCTTCTAATTAGCCATAATTACATATTATTTTCCTCAATCAAGTTCTATATGTGTGATAAAGATAGTTAAGCTTGGTTGCCACCTCGGCAAACTCTAGCAATGTATACAATTAGCATAATTAGGTAATTTTACCTAATTTGCATATTCCCCAAAATCGAGTATATTGGGAACCCGGAAAGTAAAAATGACAAATAATATCACTTTTCCAAGGTTTTAGGGGGCATACAATCCATTAATGATACTTAATTTTACGTATCACCTTGGCAACCCACATAAATCCAAGATGGCCGCCTTTGTCATTTTAAAGCAAATAATGCTATTTGCCACTTTAATGGCATTTATTTTATGAAAGTATGCATTTTTTACTGTAAGCAAACAAATACATTGTGATTCAAGTATTCTAGTTCCTATTTCCAATAATTAAAAGTCCAAACATTATAATATTGATCTAATATATCTGAAAGAATATAGTCGTGTATCATAACATGTGTAATTTGGGGAGCAGCCATCTTGGATTTGAGATGGTTGCCATGGTAATACAGGGAAATAAGTATCAAAAATGGATCTGTTGGCCCCCAAAACCTTGGAAAAGTGGTATCACTTGTCATTTTTACTTTCCGGGGTCCCAATATACTCAATTTGCGAGAATAAGCAAATTAGGTAAAATACCTAATTATGCAAATAATATGCATTCCTCAGAGGTTGCCATGATGGCAACTAATCTTTGATATCTTAAATACATACTTAGAACATAACTGACAAATAATAATCTGGAATTATTACTTATTAACGGCGGTAGCCACTGAAAATAAATAATATTCATTAATATGCAAATAAGGGGAAGCCATCTTGGATTTCAAGGTGTTTCCCATATTGCACTTACAAACGAACACCGGAAATGGAATCCTTGCCCCAAAATATATTAGAAAACTTGTTTTTATCAATATTGTACTATTCCTAGATAAACAATGACCCCTGACCTTATTTCACAAATATGCAAATTCGCTAATTAACTTTAAAATGCTTATAAAAAAAGTTGCCCAATGTTGCCAAGGTGGTAACAAAGCTGACGATTTTTCTTAACACTTCTAGAATATGTATCAATAAAAAAACATTGGACTAAAGAACTTTTTCAGGTCTTGTACACGACCCAATGGACCGTCTACACGACTATATGGACTAGGGGAGCTCTGACAGTGGGGAAAGGGTTATTGCGATAAAAATGACATGGAATGGCCACCAAGGTCATCTGATTAATTGTTATTGTTGACTTCTTCCTGTTTGGACATTTGAAGAACAAATGTGTTTACATCTCTCCGTGATCTGGATGATTTGCAGGGCCGCAATCGACACGAAGTGGATGTTTTAGCCCAAACATGAAAACTAATCCCTAACATTTATGTGACACCACATATTTCAAGAATCCATCCATAAGCCAACACTTGTTGATTCAGAAAAGGTATCAACTTAAAGCTAAAAAGTTGCTCTTAACATCCATATCTCATTTAAGGTGTGAACATATCTAAATTTGAAATAATTATTGACCTGTGAACTTGGATTACCTTTTTTGGATACACTCTATATACTCGCTTGTTTGCAGTAAAATGAAATCCACTTTGTGCCAATTTTACGTTCTGTGCATTACATGACTTACCCAAACGTAATTATTTCAGAGCATACAAGGGTAGAATGTATTTAGTAATTATTAAATTGGCTAAATATAGTGCTTAAATATATTGTTACCATTACCTAAATTCAACTTTAATGGATTTCAGGCATATTGTATAATCAACAGAGGCTTTATATATACCCCCCCCCCCCACAATATTTGGGATTCAGAAATATAAAATAACGTTAAAGGTAGTCTTGAGTATTTCCCGAAGTGCCCCCCGATATTTTTTTTGTGAGATAATGAAAAACTGACTGTCAAATTCGAAAGAACATACAATTTTAATGACAGAATAAAATTTATTTGATCAAAATCGGTTCAGAAACGGCTGAAATATCCATAAATATATTATTATTCAAAATGTTCTTCACCGGCAATCAACGGGCGATATTTAGACGTTTTAGAACAATTTGAAAAAATGCTCGAAGACTACTTTTTTACAAAGTCGTTGATGATATCTCTATTGAATCATTATTTTAACAAACATTAAATGCACAATTTTGTATTTAAAAAAGGCTAAAACCAATGATTTTATTTTTAAAGCGCCCTCTTGAGTTGTAACGGCTATTTTTGAATGATAACAGGGGATTTACTTAGTCGTTTGTAATTGTGTATACTTTTCGAGCATGGTGAAGTTATAACTATTACTTTGTACCGTAATGGTGCCGGTTTTGGTTACTAAAGTTAAGTTTGACCAATACTCAACTATCCCTTTAAAAAGAAAGGGACATTGCCCCCTCACATTCACTATGTGAAAGTTGATACAATTATATCTTCTTTAAACCACATCTTGGAGAGTGCTAAATGCTCCTATCCAAAATCTTCCTGGACCGTCATTGTGGCCGCCCATTCCCCTGTACACACGTATTTCAGTTTTCTTGCTATGCCCACTAAAATTTAGTTAACCGCAGTATGTCCCAGCAAGAATGGTACAGTCAGAAAATATTTGTTTAAGGTATGAAGGCAAATCCAAAAATATACATATTTGGTATCATACTACATACAAATTATCAGGCTTTCTGATGTTTTTTTAATTTCAGCTTAATTAGGTTCGTCAGTCGTGAGATAAAGTCGTTTGTTTGCAGTAAAGCGAAATCCACTTTGCGCCAATTTTACGTTATGTGCATTACATGTCTTACCCAAACGTAATTGTTTTCAGAACATAAAAGTGTAGAATGTATTTAGTAATTATTCAATTGGCTAAATATAATGCTTACATTATTGTATTGTTACCATTACCTGAATTAAATTTTAATGGATTTCAGGCCTATTGTATAATCAACAGAGGCTTTACAAAATCTTCAATGTGAGAAGAACAAATGTGTGCAATCATGAATGTCCAACAACATTTTCAATGTCAATGCGAAAATCGGCACAAATGGGTTTTTGTATTATTCGTATACAATCCAGCATAATTCGGGATCCGCTGAAGGTAAATAGGTCAAACAAAGAGCTTCTGAAAGCACACTTTGATATGGTACCAAATATGTATATTGTTATATTTTTATCTTACCTTCATCCCTTAAAAAAAATTATTTTCCGACTGTACCATTCTTATTCTTCTACTTCTTCGGGGTAGACCCGTATCCTTCAATCTTGAAGATTATTACAGGTGTCGGTGTACTGTGCGCCGGTGCTCGTGCTTGACAAGTACAGTCATACAAAAACAAATATTAAGTGGTGCAAGAAAAAAAACAGCTGCAGTGCTTAACTACACTGAGGGTCTCTCCATCAGTTTTTGCCGAAACACGTCGATTGATGGTGGTGCAGACATTACATCTGGCTGTAGGGTGTTCCATGTTCTCACAGTACGGGGGAAGAAAGACTGCCTAGCTTTGGTGTTCATTTTTGCTGACTGGTAGTTGATAGCCTTCAGCATGGACATGTGTTGTTGCCTTCTGTACTGGTACAATGTAGGGTCCGGTGTTGCAGATAACATGGTTATGGTGCATTTTGAAGAGAAGTATGTGGCGGAAATGTTCACGTCTTTGTTGTAAAGTGTGCCATTTGAGTTCTTGGAGTATCTCAGTCACGCTTGAGGTGCAGAGATGTCTATTGAGCACAATTCTTGCTGCTCTTATTTGGATCATCTGGATCTTGTGGATGTATCTAACAGTGTAGGGATCCAAGACCGGAGCAGCATATTCCAGAAGTGGTCTGACAAGGGTCTGTTGTTTTCCTGGTGCCACGGGTATGGGACAACTCCAGTCTGGTATGACTTGTTGAAAATACTGGTCAAAGTAGGAGCTAGAACAGGAGCAAGTGTCTGGAGGATACGTGATTCCACCTGGGCCTGGGGCTTCATGGACCTTCAGCTTTTCCAGTAATTTCTGTACACCTGGGATGGTTATCAGGACATCTGGCATGTCAGGGTACGGTGATGTTTCTGGAAGAAGACCATCTGGAATCACAGCCTCTTGAATGAATATCGATTCAAACTGTTGATTGAGGGTATATGCGATCCATAGAGGGTCTAACATGTGTACTCCGTTTTTGTTCAACTGTGTGATTCCACCATTGTTTGTTCGGTTGTGTTTGATACATTTCCAAAACCTCTTCATTTCCCTTATAATCGTTTGTTTGTCTGGGGTGATGATGGCTTCGACATAAGTCCAATATGCCCTTCACATGGTCTTCTGAATATTTTGTTTGAAGTCCCTCAATTCACACAGCACTTCATCACTGGGTTGGATGTTTGCTCTTCTCTGGTCACGACATCTTCTACTGAGTGTATTTCTTTTGTTAAGCGACAGAGCGGGCGACAGAGACTTGATCTTATGTGCCATCCACGGCAGGTTATCATGCGGTTTGCTCATATTGTGTGGGATAAACATTGTAATGCCTGCTTCTATGTTCTCAGTGAAGATTGTCCACATCTCGTTTGCAGTCAAACCATCACTATTATAAATTATTTGATCGCCTACGTTTTCCAAATGATGTGAAAACTACTCCCACTTTGCCTTGCTATACTGTAGAATGCGCCGAGGGGGAGCACGTCTCCTTTTGCTGGGCTTGTTTAGCTGGACGATTGGGCAGTCATGATCCGAGATGCCTGGGACTACCGCAACCTCACTGAAGAGTATAGGGTTGTTGGTAATTACAAGGTCTAGGGTATTACCTTGGCGGGTAGGTTCCTCTATCAGTCATCTAGAATTTCTCCAAAATGATGATGGAGGGCTGGATACCGGCAATTTCCAACTGTTTTCTGCCCAATTCCAACCTGGAAGATTGAAATCCCCTGCAAGAAGAACAGTGTGGCTCATGTTGATACGTGAGAGGGAGGTTTCGAGTTCTGCAAGACTTTCAGCATCGTTTTCATGAGGTCTGTAGTAAGCTCCAATGTGTACCTTCTTACTGGATGCTAGTTCCAATGTACACCACATGATTTCACAATCCGATTCTAGTGTGTCTTCACGCTCCAGTATGAGGTACCTTTTTGCTGCTATGAAGACTCCACCACCATCATGACCATGTGTTTCTCCACCTCTGTCTCTGCAGAAAACATTGTGGTGGTCTGCAGCAAAACATTCGTTGTTTGTGTGCCTGTCCTTTAGCGAGGATTCGGTTCCGATTACAATGTCATGTCTGTTTTGAAGTAATAGGCTTTGGAAAGATTCTCGCTTTGCAAGAAGAGTTTGGCAGTTGACATTCAAGACCTTCAGGTTTCTACGAACATGATTGTGAGTGTGCTGTAGACGTTGCTTGCATGTGGTTGGCTTTGGAGGTGAAGTTAGTACAGGCCGATCTGTGTGGACATTGGTAGTGTGACCCCGAGTTATGGGTGCAGTGTGATGACTACTGGTACCGGTAGAGTGGGTGGCCAATGGTTCAAAACTGTTTGACAGGAGAATGTCATGTTGAGGCGGTGATAAAATAATATTGGGGATGCCACAATAGTTGCAAATCCAACCAGCAGAATAGTTTCCCAGTTCTCGGTATTCATTAGATTCCATGCCAATGCATCTTGTGTGGAACCAACGATCACATTCATTACACTGTATTCCACCTAACAGCTTTGTTGCATGAACCACAGGAGTAATTTGTGTGGCGTACGTGATCCGGGGTTAAGTTCTATATACATTACCCGCCTTGAATAGTATCAGATTGGCCACAAATAAGCTGTCTAAGAAGTGACCTGCTTTGGGTTGCGGTAAATATTTATGAAAAAGTACAATCTTGCAGAGACAGAAGATCAGCAAACCCATCATGAGTGGTGTGTGGGCTTGGAGTAGAGAAATCAAAGTGCGTATTCAGGTGTTGGGTAGGCTTGTGAGCTAGTAGGTAGTATTAAAGCAGCAGGCAGCAATACAGTGAGCCATTTTGCAGCCAATCATGCACATTAAGCAGCAAATGTTTACATCTGTTCAAATAAAGTCTAAATACATACTCACAACAGCTGCCAATAATATAGTGAGAATTAAAAACCAACTAATGTAACAACAAGTAATGTCCATGAAGTAACAGCGGTGTCCATAGGAGAAGCAAGTTGTGTCCATAAAACAACATGGACTCATGCAACACAATACAGTACATGAGAATGATCCAGCATATAACACTATATGTGGGACAATTCAGTTATGTCTCCTCAAAGTCTTGTGCAGGCATTTAGGCAAACTATTTATTTCATCAAGTATCACATTATCATGCTGACATCAATAAAGAAAATAACTTCCAATCAAAAAGTTAGTATTCCATAGTCAAAAAAATCTAGTAAGAACAAGTAACTCAAAAGGATGCAAGAGATTTTGAGTGATTTTTAAAGCCAAAAAGCAGTATAGTCCAACACAGTAAACAGCACACAGCACACAACTCCCGTTCTTTCTGGGACATACTGTATATTAATAACTACCTATTTTACTTAATATTTACATGATTATGAACAACACCTACATGTATATATAAGTTTTGAATATCGAAAATCCTTCCAAATCCACAAAACTTAATCAGATATCTAGAGGTTCTCTCATACCGTGTTGTATCCATTTTACCAATAGAAGCATGGAACAGGTTGTTTTTTTCCTTCAAATTCCACTTTCCTTAAAAACGATTGAAGTGTTCGGATTTCGAACTATCCACTGGATAGTCATAACTGTGTACAAAGTCAGTGCAATGAGTTAGGGAATATCACTTTGCAGTTTCCCTCATTACTTGGCCATATAACAGACATTTAACGTGACATTTTCACACAATACTCAAGACAGAGGACATAATTATCAAATCACAAGACTACATCTATTTTTACCAACCATTCATCACTTTTTGCACATGTCAAGAAAGGTACTAGATCCCTTTAATGAAAGGAATCTCAAATATAAAACAAAATTTATTAACTCACCTTTGCTATGGCCTTTGTCTTTCAATTTGGATCTCTCAATATGAAAATTCACTTTGTTTTAGTAGTTATAATGGCGCAAAAAATATTTGTACAGATATTTTATACGATCAGGATCATTACAGCCTGCTAGTCGAGGCCCGCTGCCGCACCCATTGCGATGGCGATGATTGGCTATAGCCTACAAGTAACGTGACCGCCTTGTCCAATAGGATACGACCTGAATTTGCCTCACTCTCACGTGACTAGCAATAACGAATGGCGAAATGGAATAAAGGGATATTTGCTTAACAAAGGACAGCGACAAACAGTAACCAGCTAACAACCGATAGCGATATACAGAACATTTGAAAGACATTTTAACGGCTGCATAGTGCGGAGGCACCTTGTATTGTTCTCTTACCATAACGTAATGGGGATTCCCGCTTTTTTTATTTTTAGGAGGGGATTCTCCAGTCCCAGGGCAGCATAATCACTGTTACTTGAATTGGGACCATGAACGTGACGATTCATGGAGGGCGTAGATAATGGGGGAGGGGTATTGCCCTTTCTTGCATGCTCCATATCTGGGAATAAATAACAATATGATATAATGTTAATTTTGACTCACGTTCCCTCCTTGTTCCGGAAAGCTGATTTAGTTTGTTTTGCTATGTCCTTTTCATCTCGAATAACACTGACTATGCCACTGTCTAGACTGTGAACATAGCGATGAACAAGCATTTGGTAGAAACACCCAACTTGTTCATGTTTATTGTGAATGGAATGATGAATGAGTATTATTATTGTAGTGCGCCGTTGTCATGGTTGCATTATTGATTTACAGGGCGAAGTCATTCGTGTGGATTACAAAGGTAGATTTGATAAATGAATGATATTAGTGACAAGGGGTGTCCTATACACTACTCACAACAAGTAAGTACCCTCTAGCATTTTTTCATATATCTCAAAAAGTATTTTACCGATTTTGATCATTCAAACGGTAATGGATGCGCAATTTTACACACAATGTGAGTGGTAAATGGTTGCCATAGCTTTACGTTTTCATCATCAAAAAATAAATTTTCTAAAACAAAGTACCAAATAAAAAGTTGCACTTTCAGTTTTATTTGGCATAGTGGGTACATTTTGTACACGAGTAAGCTTTTGAAAACTGGTTCCACTGTGAACAATGCAGCAGTAGTACTGAATTACATAACAGATTAGTGAATTAGGCCAACTCCAATAAAGATGAAAACAGGACATGACTTCGGACATTATAATACCCAGCAACTTCATATTGAAAGGCCTATTGTTTAAGAAAAATGCATGCTTTTGTCACTAAGAACAATGCAGCAGTAGTAGTGGATTGCATAATAGATTTGTGCGTCGCGAAATCTTCAATAAAGATGTTTACTCGTATACAAAATGTACCCACTATGCCAAATAAAACTGAAAGTGCAACTTTTTTTTGGGTACTTTGTTTTATAAAATTCATTTTTTTAATGATGAAAACATAAAGCTATGGCAACCATTTACCACTCACATTGTGCGTAATAAAATTGCGCATCCATTACCGTTTGAATGATCAAAATCGGTGAAATACTTTTTGAGATATATGAAAAAATGCTAGGGGGGTACTTACTTGTTGTGAGTAGTGTATACTATAGGCATGTACACCAACATAGTGTTGAATAATAAGAATGTATATAACTATTAAGCTAGTGTGGTTTTGAATAATGAACCATATAGCTAGGCTTATAGCAACTATTGTTACGTTGTGTTTAGTGTGTGTTTTTCGCGCCATACTTTTTGAGTTAGTATTAGCAAGGTAATCTATAATTTGTATCCCGTTCTTTACTTCTAATGTCCTACATTGAAATGCGTAAAGATTAGACGATATAGCTTAGCCATAATTATGAATATTTATGTTTACCATCAACATAGATTGTATGTGTAAATTATTAAAGGATATTAGATGTGAAACATGTCATATGCAGAAACATCCAAACTCGATGATACTAGAATGTAAAACAATTCTAATGACGTTGGAAATCATTTGATGTATATTATTTCATCGTTGTTGTCTAGATTTAAGCATTTATAAAGTAACATATACAATTGGTTATGATATTGCCAAAGTTGAATTCATTTGGTAACTATAACTTCGCTGGATATAAAAAAAACAATTAACTTTGTCTGAATTGCCCAAACTCACTTGCATCTATAGTGGTTCTTTCACGCTTTGCTATGTTCATCTTATACTAATCAATCGATGTATAAATTAAACCAGTTCTTGATGTTTCCAATTTTTCCATTATTATTGAGATATTTATGATTCGATTTGAAGAAAACAAAACGGGGATCAAACATTGTAATAATAGCAAACAGCGCTTTGCATTTTCGCTCATACTTACCATTATGAGTTTACCCTGGTATTGTCATGTGAAAACTCTGATAAAAGTTTGAAACCTTTATCAGAGTTTTCACATGACAATACTCAGTAATTATTAGGGCCTTTAAAAAAAAGGAACCTGTAAAGTCATGCCAAAATATGTAACAAGAGTTGAAAGAATGATTAAATCTTTTATTTGAAAAATGAAAAAAATCAAATTGAGCTCAATGAAAATTTGTTGTGATTTTAAGTTTTGCCATTTTGTATAATGCAAGTACATGTATGTTACTCATTTGAATATTACAAACAAAATGAAATTAATTTCCCGAACAGGGCATCAGCAAAACAATTAACCAACAATTTGAAATATTTTAACAAAATTATTTAAAATGCAGTAGTATATTTTGCCATTTGTGTACAGATATAGACGAGACATTATCAGCAACTCGGCAAGTGGCCATGATTTTCAAAATTAAGATAATAACAAAATTATAGAAAAAAAATTTGTTGACTTGTGTAATTTTGGTTGGAATAGGTACCAATTTAGCCAAAATCAATATTTTCTTTTTTAAATAATCAATTTTGGGGGTTTAATCGTTTATCGAATGGAATATATTTATAGTACACAAATAGATCAGAACAACAGCCAGTACCGTCCATACTATTTTGTGCCAAAAGAAGTACAATTGACAGTGGTTTACTATGTGAATTAGAGAACTCATTAAAATAAATACCTAAACCACACCATACTACCCCTACCATATTCATGTAGACACATTTTTTTCGATTTTCTCCCAATGTATACCGTGTACACTTATATTAGTGTTGTATTCATTTCGTGGTCCACAATGGAATGCGGGGGCAAAATGATCAGCATGGGAACAAATACGCACCCACTGCCCTGGATTTGGGGAATACCAGCGTTCACCGCCAGGCACAAATAAACTTCGACTTGTTGAATCAAACAAAAGACCCCGTTAATTAAAGTAATCCGTGTAAAGTGTCAGATACTGCACAAACTGACATTTGAGACTTCAATCCTCTATCAACATCATTGTAAAATAGAATTGAAAGATTTGTGAAAGTTTGAAAGAAAACGAACACTGTTTTATGGATCAAATTATTAGATTAGAGAAAATAGAGACTGACATTAAATAAAGAGTATACTATCGTAGTCTTTTAGGACTTAGAAAAAGCATACGATTTGATATGGAGAAAGGGTATTATGTATAAAAATGTATGAAGCAGGTTTAAGAGGCGATATTTTTGAATAGGTCGAGGCATGTTTTAGCCGGAGAACCGTTCAAGTAAGAGTTGAAGGAACACTGTCAAAGTAAGGAAGTAATACAAGGAATCCCGCAAGGAAGTGTGATTAGTCCGCTGCTTTTTACGTTTATGTTAAATGATCTTGATTTTTTGAATAAAAAAGTTAATATTTCATTTTATGCGGATGATATTTGTATTTGGTTCTCTAGAAGAAATTTGAAATTTGTAATAGATAAAGTTAAGTTGGTCTTGGAAGAGATAGAACAATGGTGTAAAAGATGGGAAAGGTATATTTCCTCGTCGAAGTCAACGACGGTTCTTTTTGGTCGACGGGAAAAATGATTGTATTATCCCACAACATAATTTACATAAATGTCTTGGTATGTGGTTTGATTGTAGATTGGTCTACTCATAATTGATAGTCTTGTTGAGAAATGTAAAGAACGTATGAATTTATTACGGTGCTGCTGGTACGCAATGGGGAGGCAACTCCCACGTATTGATTATGGTATATAAAGGCCGTATATAAGATCTGTTATAGATTATGGATGCGAAGCATATGGGTCAGCATCAAATACATTGTTGAAAAAATAGACTCGATACAATAGTCACTAGTGGTTTCCTTCAACTTTACCCATAACATCCTTAGCAGCGCTTCAGGTCGAGTGCGGGGAACCCCCCTTCGAGTTTTGTAGACAGATTTTGTTGATAAAATTATAAATTGTATTTGAAGAGCTTAATTCCAAAAGGCGCTAAATCCACTTTTTACCAAAATGGAGTTATCAGTATGAGTGCATACCCATTGCACATGTGCATTTAAATCACCATTCATTTTATTAAAATAATTTTTAGAAATATGAAAACAAAATATTTGAAAAATTTGTTTAGTTCCAAAAGGCGCTAAATCCAAATCTGTTTAGTTCCAAAAGGCGCTAAATCCACGATTTGGGGGCTTGGCCTGTTTTGACCAATCACAGCGCAGTATTGTTCCAGTGACCGGATATTGACGACATCTTTTACCCTTGTTACTAGTCGTCACCGTCGATCATATTTCAGTTTTACAGTATTTTGAGAGTCCTCAGCTAATATAACACCATGGATGAGAGAGGAGAGCATGTGGACATAATCTGTAATCCTAGAATAAGGAAGCACAATGGCAGTGAGTGTGCAAAACACAGGATAAAGACAGTGAAATCGAGAAATCCGGTAAGTTCAGTCCTACCTACTAATTTTTGTGTGTGTTGAGTTCAACGCATATGAATGTATTGTAACTTAAAATTTTGCATGTAGTTTCATGAGACATAACTAAAATAAATTGCCAGAAACAAAGTGTGTTATTAAAGTGATATAAGACGTGCATAACTCATCAGTAGTACAGTTGAAATTTTAATCTAGCGCCGGCCGCGACTCGTACTCGTAGACGTCGTAGGTAGTCATAGCTCGTAGTCGTACTCGTAGTCGACGTCGGTAGTCAGACAGTGGATGTAGACTTCGCAGCGCTAGTTTACAAGTGAATCCGTACTGTATGGCCCATGGGTTGGCGCTTAAGCAGTTACATACTCCACGTCTTAAATCACTTTTAACGCACTGAAATTGGTTCCTATTAATCAATTAACTGTTTTCTTAAATATATTTTCTTGAATATGAACAATATTATGACAACTTTGTGTGCGGCAGCTCCATAAAGATGTCTCTTGCATTTTGTAAAATGATGTACACCTTATAGCGGAACAGCTATATTGCTAGCTACCCTAGAATTGTGAGTGGCAAGTACAATAACCGTCGTGGGGCAAGCTTCGAACGTAAACGGATACATCACGATAATATGGTACTTTCCATTCACAATTCAATAGGAAGCTAGTAGCTTAGCTGCTCGTGTCAGACTATTGGTACATTTTCAGTCTAGCGCCGACATGGCGCATGGATGGTTGCATGGAGATGTGCGTTACAAGTATCAACATGACCTCTATTTGCCCTGGTGCAGTAGAGTATGGATACAAGTTATAAGCCTACATGACATAAAATTATTTTGATGTCTATTAACAAAATATCTGCATTAACCAACATTTTGTGACTGCAGAGTGCAAACAAATTTTTTTAAAAGTATGTAGGAAACATTGTCCCTTGTTTTCGTAGAATACCCGATGTTTACAACGCACTTTTGACTTTGTTTTATCAATAGGGAAACCGTCAGCCATTGGATGTCAACACATGCCTCACAGCTAGGAGACATCACAGAAACTTTCCGGGACTGAGCTACAGAGACTCAAACAAGCTTCGTTCATCATGTGCCAATCCTGTCATGCACCATCGAGTTAGGACATGGTCTGCAACCAAAGAGAAGGGCGGAACTTTGCCCAACATTTCACGTAAGTTTTCATTTGAGTCGTCTGTTTTAATTGCAGACCCGTAGCCAGGATTTTTCATGGGGAGGTGCGGCTGCCTAATTTACAAAAACGGGACCGAGACCACTTACCAAAAAATGTTGAGGCCGAGACCACAGGCTGAGAGTCGTGTCAGCCGGTAACTGTGAAAAGTGGACTCGAGACCGGCAAAAAGTGGCTCTTTCTGATTTTTGTATTTTTTATTTATTTATTTTTTTTTTTTTGGGGGGGTGCATGTTATACGCACCCAACGCAACTCCCCTGGCTACAGGCCTGAATTGTAATTTGTGGGCAAAGAAGATTGTTGATATAAAATATCTCATTGCAATGATGTTGTATTAAATTGAGTTTTGTAGTTGTTTAGGCAAGCCTCCACACTAACATTTTTGTCTACTTGCCCGTTCGGGCAAGCAGATTCATAACTTTTCAACTTTTACTTGCCCAGACAGAAAATTTGCTTGCCCCATTACTTCTAGATGAGATCTACACATTAGTATTACATGATTCTCTCCTAGTCGAGCAAAAATTGAGTTGCCCAATCGGGCCACCAAACTAGACCATTTATGAAATTTTACTTGCCCGACATCAATTTTGACTTGCCCCGGGCAACAGGGCAAGTGCTAGTGTCGAGCCCTGCATTATACTACAGATCTTTCCACATCCTGACAATGAAATTGAAAATCTCCCTTTTTAGAAGGAAAGATCAAAGATTCTTTCCCATTGTTGTGCATATCTCCCTGTTTGCTGTTAATAGAAATCTCCCTGATTAGACATGTGAAAGTTGGCAGCTCTTCTTAAAGGGTACCACCACCCAAAAATAATATTCTTATTAAAGAAAGGTAACATCTTTAGTATTCCATTCCATCAACAAGTTCAGAAAAATATGTTTCCAGAAAGAGAAAAAAAAATTGGAAACGCTTCACCATTCTAAAACATGCGTTCATGCGGACTGAATTACGCAGACTGCTATGTGTGTGGTGAATCGCAATGTGTGCAAGAGCGAACGAATCGCCCGGGAATCTATTGTTTACAAACGTGCGCGTGAATAGCATTGGCGCACTCGCAAATGGTTGGCCCGTATGGAACCAGGAAATATCAGTGGTTCCGTAAGTGGTGGAAATTAATTGCTTTGTTTATGAGTTACACAACCTTTTGCAAAATGTTAGGTATCTATTTGATATCACAAAACGGTACTGAAACATATAATAATGTGTTGTTCTTTGCCTGGTGGTCCCCTTTAATGTAAAACCTTTTTCGGTACATGTACATGATGTTCCTTTAATTTGTCGTTATCTACTCCCAACATCTGCTGGTAGCTATCTCTACATGTTGTGTCTGTATTGGTTGGGATGGGGTACTGTTTAGTTGAGGGTGGGTCAGTTGAGATAATAAGGACCCTACTGGTGGTTTTGATGGGGGAAGGGGTAGGGGGAAGAGATGGCAGTGATAGTGATCATGGTTTGGGGTGGGGTGTTGATGGGTGGTAATGGGGAGGGAGGGGTGGGGTAGGGGTGGGGTAGGTCTGACTGACTGGCTATGATGGGACAATATCGGTCATGCATTCTCCCCTCACTTCCTTCTGCTTTACTATGAGTACAGGATTTTAAAACAAAATATACATCTTGCACTACAGTGCTAAAGATTAAATTACACTAGTGCAAATTATGTAGATAGCGCTCTATGGCAAAAACTAATATCGTAGTTCATAACTGATTTGTCTTGTAATTTAGATTAACACAACACAAAGACAGTAAGAGAAATTTGGAAAAATGCACAACGACATGAATGATCACACTGGTACTAAATAAGAAGTAAAACCAACAATAGTGTGAGAATATAATTTACAGCCGACTGTTTTATAATATCACTTTATTATGTTATTAATTCATTTACTGATTTTTAAAATTTATATGTTTATTAGTATTAATATTAAGGGGGGAGGGGGGGGGGGGGGGGCTCTTTTTGTCTTATTTGGGGGTTATATAAAATCACCCTGATCCCCATGGATGTATTTTTTTCAATGAATTTGATCAAGTTACAACTAGTTTCATACAAAACTAAACTTGCATGACACAGATGTGTGCCAATGCACTTAATGTACAACATGTAAGTAAATGACTATCAATCATCACTCATTGATTAATTGAAAGTAAACGGTCATTCATAAATCTGGTTTATGAAGTATTATGTTGCTAAATTAGAAGTCTGTCTTTGTCTTAAATTAAACCACACTTCAATGTCTGTTTCTGTTTCACAAACTCTGACATCAAGACGCGCTTTCACTATTAATTTATTTTTTTTGACATTTTTAAAGGGATTTAGTAGTAACATTGTCGAAATCCACAAAACTTACTTAGATGTCTTGTGGTTCTCAGATATCTCGTTGTATTCGTATTTAACCAATAGAAGCGTAACAGTTTTGCAGAATTTCCCTTTTGTAAGTGGCCAAGCGCAACTCCGCGATGCCGTACATGTGCACATAGGATCCTGTATACAGTAATTGCTTGCGCTCCGAGTCTTTTCGATGAGCGCATTATCGCATTATTAATAAACGTCGCTCACAGTGTACAATATGCGTGATTGACTCGCCTTACAGTTTTCCAGTGGTCAGGATTTAGAGCGCAACATGGATTTAGACAACACAAAGATTGGAGATATAGAATGAAGACTTGAATTGTTTAGATTTTAAATTCTATTCGGTCAAGGGAGAGTTATAACTGTGTATAAAGTAAGTGCAATGAGGTAACAAATATCACTATGAAATTTCACTCGGTAATATGGCAATAATGGCATGCATTTCTACCATGGAATTTTCACACATCACTCAGTGGACATATATATATCATATCACAGAGATACACAATTCAGAAACCCATTTCATCAACATTTTTGCACATGTCAAGAAAGTTAATAGATCTCTTTAAAAGTATATCGTACATACATGTACATAAGTTTTGTTAAATATTGTCAAAAACACTAAGGTCGTTATAAAGAAGCGTGGTAAATTATAGCGTCGGCCACAAATAAAAATTGTTCCATACATACAACAAGGCAAGGGAGAAAGTTCTGCTAGAGTTCAAACTTCTAATTGTGCAAGTTTTGTGGATTTTGACAATGTTACTAGATCCCTTTAAAAGATTATCATACGATGTAGTTTTGTTAGTGTCGAAAACACTAAGGTCGTTAAGGAGCGTGGTAAATTATCGCTTGGGGCACGATTGAAAATGAAACCAGGAAGCACTAGAGGTTTTTTTCGCGCCAGGAGATGGTCACATGACATGGGTGGTTGGTAGTATAGTCACATGACATTGGATGGTTGGACGGATGGTTTCCTTTCGAGTGAACCGTGGCCGAATGGTTTTTCAATATAATTTATGATGTATCCTTTTAGACTCGATACAATGGCGAAAAGGCCACATGTGCTTTTTTAAACATCTATATGGTTGCATTACAAATACAATGTGATATCAAATATACAAACATATACATTACACATCCTTAAAGTGATCCATTCACTTTATATCCCCCCCCCCAAAAAAAAAAAAAAACGTGATATTTAAGACTTCAAGCATATACCAATATCATTGGAAGATTCTTGAGAATGATATGTGAGATTTTCATAGAAAAGGAATAATGTTTACCTAGTGAAAAAAAAGAGGTAAATGGATGTCTGATTTTATCCCGACCATTCGCGTGAAGTACCCAAAGTCGGATACTATGGAGGATTTAGTCACCAAATTCCGAATTCGGATACTCTTGACTTCGGTCGGAAGCGTCTACAGACGCTTTAAAATTCAATCTTAAATATATTAGGGAGACATTTGACAAATAAGAACCCATTTCATTCGTCTGTTTAATAATAATAAAATATATTACATTTATATAGCGCTTAATGCAATGTTTCTAAGCGCATTATTATTACCCTTGGTCATCAGGTACAGGTCAAACCCGCACAATTATCTTGTGCACCATCTCAACTCCCTGGGGAGCATACTAGCCCAGCATATAATACCATTATAAGCCAAACAACAAGGTACAAGAGAAGTGTGAAAGCTCCAAGTGATTTGGGTTGAATGTTCATAGTTCACACAGTTAATGGATCACTTTAACCATTTGAAACTGTGTTATAAAAACAATTATAGGCTGTATGCGTATCTTAGCTTTTTTAATCTCATGTACTAATCTAGTTACATTGTCCAAATCCAAAAACTTAACTTCAATCTCTAGTGGTTCTCTCATACATTGTTGTATTAGTAGTACTGATCGAAGCATGGAACAGGTTTTGGTTTTTCGAATTCCCTTTCGTTAAAATATATTTACGATTGAAGTAAAAGGATATTTAAATTATCCACTGGAAAGTTAGTTCTGTGTACAAAGTCAGTGCAATGAGTTAGCGAATATAATTTTGCATTTTCACTCATTACTCAGCCATATAACATCCATTTAATGTGACACTTTCACATATTACTTTAATAGTGGAGTATGGACAGATCAGAATAATTTTTAAATTTTTGTTATCAACCATTCATAACTTTTTGCACACAATGTCAACAAAATTACTAGTTCCCTTTCAAATGGATGTATCTAGAATTGAAGATAAAAACAAAAATCTCGACAAATTAATGGATGCTATGTCTCCTTTGAAACTTACAATTCAGATAAATAAAGATGCCTGACATTGATTTAATAATTTAACAAATGCCATGCATACAGTAGTTCTCCTAAACCTCATTTTATTCTTTAAAAAGTGGAATGGGATTCGCCAATTGTATGCATGCAAGGCCTCCACACTAACTCTTTTCTCTACTGGCCCGTTCGGGCAAGTAAAATCATAAATGTTCAAATTGACTTGCCCAAAGAGACAATTTACTTGCCCGCTTACTTCTAGATCTGATTTTCATGTAAGGAACGACATTCCATTCTCGTAGTTGAAGAGAAATTAAAGTTGCCCGATCGGGCAAGCAAACTAGACCATTTATGAAATTTTACTTGCCCGACATCAATTTTTACTTGCCCCGGGCAAGCGGGCAAGTGCTAGTGTCGAGCCCTGGTTTAGGGTATTCTTGCTATGGTGGTGGTGGGGGGGGGGGGGGGGGGGGGTTAGTTCATGCTTATTATTCAAAACTTGTTTATTCAATACAAATTTTGAAAATAAAATAAATTCTACTATAATAAATCTGTCATGTATGCTTTGTGTGATTTAGGTTTTTTTGTTTTGATTATCTTTTATGAATAATACAGGTAGCTGAAAATGTAGCAGTCTTCTCAGCCATGTTAAAAAACAACCTTATTACATTCAGTTAATAACCAACTTTCCATTTACAATGTTTCACTTTCAATTTACAGATTATGACACGTGTGGAGGTGTGCTCGGTGAGCTCCTAGGCCATCCTTGCTTTCGGCATGAAACGTCTCGGCAACCTGATGAAATGACGCATGGCAGAACAACAGTAACCCATAACCAGAGACGAGGAGGGCGCCATGAAAGGTGAAAACTTCAATGAACAGAAGGAGAAGATCAGGGACCACATCAAAGCATTCTGCTGCTGTTCGTCTAACTACGGCAGGAACAATACCCCAAACAAGCGATACCTGCCAGGCTCCCTTACATTTCCAGAAAATGTGCAGGCTAGTAGCCAGGAATTTTCTTGGGGAGGTGCATAATTTACCAAAACGGGACAGAGACTACTCGCCAACAATTACGAGGCCGAGATCATAGGCTGAGAGTCGTGTTTAACAAGCCAGTCGACTCAGACCGGTATAAAGTGTACCCGAGACCGGCAAAAGTGGATCTTTCTGAATTTGGGGGTAGGGTACGTACGCCCCCCCCCCCCCCCCCCCCCCACCCCCTGGCACCTACTGTTAAAGGCCTGTAGCCAGGAATTTTTATGGGGAGTTGCGTAATTTACCAACACAGGACCAAGACCACTCAGCAACAGTTTCCGAGGCTGAGAGTTTATAGGCTGAGAGTCATGTAAGCCAGTTAAGATGGTCCAGACTAATACAAAGTGGACCCGAGACCAGCAAAAAGAGGATCTTTCTGAATTTGGGGGTGGGGTACGTACGTGCCACCCCCCCCCCCCCCCCCCCCCCCCCCCATCCACTGGCATGTAGGCCTACTGTTAAAAAAAACTGTTAATTTACAAGATTGTATGGAAACTTAATTACATACAAGTGTTTGTATGTCTTGATTAATTCACCTTTATGAGATGAGATGATGAGTAAAGCAAATTTGCAAGATTTTCAAATTTCACATGATAATAGTCTTAACTGCTTGTTTATTTTGTCAATATTAGAAATGTGCTGAGTGGTTGTTTTCATACATAGTGCTCTTCAGTTAAATAGTGAGAACATTATCATGATTGAAGTTGCCCATGCACTTACCTTTTGTAAAATGTGTTACATTTTGATTGAAAAAAGTGTGGAGCAAAAATGTCTTGAATGATAAGATGTGAGAAGTATGCTGGCTGTCAATGTGTTTAATGGAATAGATATGTGTGTGATATAACTAGAATTATGATTTAAAGAGTATTGTTTCATATCAGACCATTAACAAAATGAATTCTTTGGAAAAAAAAGGTTGAGATTTTGAAATGTGGAATGACGCGTCAAAATTTTAGTTCCAAAAGGCGCTAAATCCTTGTTTAATTCCAAAAGGCGCTAAATCCAAAAAATAAATAAATAAATAATAAATTTTCAAAAAAATACTAAAGCAGGATTTCTTTAAACATCATTTTAATTATGTTTGGGGGTATATCTTTGAACTGTGTAAAAATCTTGCAGTTTTGTTGAAGCAAAAGTGGTCTATCAGAAAACCTTGATTTACTCGAAAACACCAAAAGTGGATTTCGCACCTTTTGGAACTAAACTCTTCATTTGCAGACAAGAAAAGATAATCATCCAACAAAGAATATTTTATTTAATTGATGGCAATATGAGAGTAATATATGGAAACAGAATGGGCCCTTAATGAATCGAGCTTGCTCTTTAGAAACACCAAACTTGGAAACACAAGCGGATGGTATTCCTAGCACTCTCCTTGGCACTTTGTGAAGCCAAACGTGACTTGTAATATACATGGTCAAGTGCAAAAAGAAAGAGTCGCTTTCCAATTGACAGTTGAATTGTGCATTAGAAAATATTGTAATAAAGTGGAATAATTATTTGAAAATATATACAGATGTATCTAAACTTGATGATGGTTTGAAAGGTGCAGCTTTTTATATCCCAAAGTATAAGATAAGCAAATGTTATAGAACCTCCCCAGTAAATATTATGACTGCAGAATTGACAGCGATTATTTTAGCCTTACATTGGATAGAAGATTATTCTCCAGTATCTGTCGTTACTATCAGACTCGATGTCAGCCCTGCAGGCTATTAAAATATGAATAAAGTTAGTATAATTACAGAAATTCTGGATAAATTAACACAATTAAGTATTATTGGTATAGATATATATTTTGAGGAGCTGCTGGGAGCTGCTGAGAGCAAACGCACTGCACTGCCCTGGCTTGGGGAATACCAGTGTTTACCCGCAATGTACAGATAAACTTCGACTTGAAACAAACAATAGACGCGTTGATTAATATCGATTGTTGATCAAAAGTTCCAAAGGGTGTTTCACAAGATTCTAACTTGAGCTTAAAGGGATGCCTGTAAAGTGTCTAACTCCACGAAAATTACTTGGAGCTTCCTCGTTTCTCTTCTACTGTTTTGTTTAGCTTATGGTAAGATAAGTATAAAATAGGGTTAGATTTTTTCAAATGCCCCTTTATATATAGTATGACGATAGTTATCATTCAGCTCAAGAGCGTTAATGAACGGTCATAAACCTCATAAGCGTCATACAGTAATTCGTTGTAAAAGCTGACGCATATTTTCGCTTTTTTAACAAGAAAGCAGTGTTCTTATTTAATGAAACTTGCACACATCATTCGGACATATCTTTAAATGATTTTGGTACAGGATTGAAGTCTCACATGCCATTTTGGGCAATATCTGACACTTTACAGGTGTACCTTTAACTCTAAGATGGACCTAACAATTATGGAAAGCCATTTGTAGCCTTGGAATAAAACATAGGCCTATTCCAAAGCCAAAATACAAATATTTGAGACTAATCTTTTAACCAAAATTTACATGAATAATTTCAAGACTCCTTGATAATAACAAAACAATACAACTCATTTCTATAAAAAATAATGCATTTCAACAATTTAAAAATAAATTAATGGCTTTCCATAGTAGTTTAAGGTCTAACTTAGATTTAAGTTCAACTTTGAATCTTTGGTGAAACACCCCCAGAGTTGACTTCATACATTTCTGTATTATTTTACTTCCTTATCTTCATTTGACTATATTTGGAACATTGTGTACAGAAGACATCGCGATGGTATGAGTCACGAGCTTATACAATATTACCATGCACGTACACGACACAAGCACGAAACAAAAAATATGACTATTGACTAAATATGGACATGTTGGATAAATAAACGAATCAAACAAAATGCCATTGCTTTTTATTTGTTTTTAAGTATGGCGTTAGTTTTAAACTTTTCAGAAAATAATAAACGTGATAAAAGTAAATGCCTGTATTACCATGATTATTATAATAATAGAAACATTTTTACTGTAATGTACATGTATATATAGGTTTCAAATTTCCCATTTTATATTTATATGTCTGCGCCAAAAAAAACAATACGAATCATAAAGGGACATTTTGTATGAAATCAAGAAATGTGTCCCC
>JBAMJV010013067.1:0-5000 GCA_037951105.1 Echinarachnius parma
TGTTGTCACTGATCCTTACCAGGCCAAGTACATTCAAATGTTGGACAAAGTTCAAAGAAGAGCTGCTCGTTTTGTGGTCAATGACTACAGTCGAAAGTCCAGTGTTACCGGTATGCTGAAACAGTTGGAGTGGGAAAGTCTCGCTGATAGATGACTCAATGCCAGATTGAGCCAATTTTACTTAATTCACAAGGGGAAATCCCCAGTAACATCAACCAAGCTCCAACCCAGAAACTCTAACCGCTCAAGTCGACGCTTTACACCTGATGCCTACAACCTAATGGAGTCCAGAACAGACAGGCACTTGTACTTTTTTTTGCCCAGAACCATACGGGACTGGAACGATTTGCCCCTTGCCACTACATCAATGCCATCCTTAGATAAATTTAAGGCAGCGCTAAATAAATAATCACTGAGTCGCATCTGCACCCGACCACAGGGTCATGAAACATTCGTTCTGTTGCTGTGTATCCGTGATGATGATGATGGTGTGGCACTGAATGGGCCTACCCATGGCTCGTTATTTAGTACTCACAACAAATATATATATACCCTCACTAATCACAGATACCAGTAGATGTAGTTTGAATTTAGTTAAGTTACTCCAATGGCAAATATTTAAAGCATAAATATTCACTCAAAATGGCTGGATATTTAAAGAAACAACAAACTCGGGCTAAATAGTCACACACAAATGAAAATTCAATTCCAATCCTTCTGATGGCAAATTTGAAATGTAGAGATCTTCACTTCAGATTTAAAAAAAACAACATCCAGTTCAAGTCGAATGTCTAATTGTTCGATGGCAAATATAAAACAAAATCTTCGGCTTCAGTTCTTGTCTTAATATTTCCAATGAATGGTTTCTAAAATATCAAATAGCAACTCTCTCTATTACACAGAAGATTTCAAAACCTCTGATAGCAAGTCATACTGGATATATTCTCTTCCGATAAAAAATGTACTAATATTCACACAAAATCAACTCTGCTGTTGCTCACAGACAGCAACATTGAAATTCAACTGACATGACAGCCAATTACAAACCAGAAATCTTCAATTCAGATGCTACAACAGACAAGTCAAACCAAATCCTTTCAAAACAACCAGATGTAAACCAGATTTTTCTAGTTCACTTCAGCTTTCAAGTCACAAATAAATCCAATTAATCTTCCAAGAAAAAAGCAAGGAAGTTATGGAAATAATCTCAATTCTCAGTAGAAGTATTTGTGGCAAACAACAAGTTTGGCTATCCTAATAAAAATAAATATTAACTCCATTTCAGACTTCTCTTATAAATACTGAACACCGAACCTTGAAATAGAAACAGTTCTATAACATCACTACACCATGTGCATGATCAAAAACGTGATCAAAACGGTAAGCAATTGCTCAACTCACAACATTATCTTATGAATGATTCATGAGTCATTAAGTTATCTCATGAATAATTCAAGACTGTTTGGTCGACTACCATTGAATCAGTGGCATAGCCACATACACCATTCATACTTGCATCTATCACTTGCTTGGCACTGGCTTGAAAAATGTCCCCTTATGTTTTCTATTGTTTGTTTTTTTCAGAATATTGGGAGGGGGGCACGGCCCCCATGCCCCCATGTTGCCATGCCACTGCTTATGACAGATAGATGCGATGTGAAATTTAAAGGGATAGTTGAGTTCTGTTAAGGAGAGTACAGTTTTGGTGAAACTGAATTTTAGTAACCAAAACCTGCATCATTACATTACAAACTAATAGTTATAACTAGAAAGGAACACAAAATTACAAATGACGTAGTAAAGATCATGTTATCATTCAAAAAGAGCCGTTAAAACGTAAGAGGGCGCTCTCTAAACACTCATCGGTTTCAACCATTTTGAATAAAATATTGTGCATGTGATGTTTTTTTTGAAATAGTGATTAGATAGAGAAATAACCAACAACTATTTAAATACCTATTTTGTAACTTTTTGAAAAGAGGAAGCATTTTTTATTTTATTTTTAACGGCTGGTTCAAAATTCTCTAATAAACCTGGGGCCCCAGCTTTATTACAAATTGTTATATTTATGGATATTTCAGCCGTCTCTGAACCGATTTTGATCAAACAAAGATGATTTTATTATTTAAATATTATGCTCTTTCAAATTTTACACTCAGTTTTTCATTACCTCACAAAAAGAATAGGTAGTCTAGCGCCCTCTCTACCAAAACTCAACTATCCCTTTAACTCCTCCACTGGCAAATATTTAGACAACAAATCTTCACTCAAAATGACTGGGTATTCAAAGAAAAAACAAACTCATGCTGTAGTCAGTTAATCACAAACAAATAAAAATTCAATTTCAATTTCTTCTGATGGAAAATTTGAAACATAGCTCTGAGATTCACTTCAGAATTCAGATGTACACAAAAAACAAGTAGTCAAAGTCAAATGTCGAATCCTTCAATGCAAATATAAAGCAGAAATCTTCGGCTTCAGTACTTGGCTCAATAAAATTCCAATGAATAGTTTTAAAAATAACTCTTTTTAATGACACAGAAAATTTCAAATTCTCTGATGGCAAATCTATTATTAGACCGCGGGCCGAACCGTGAAAATCGCCTTATTTCTTAACTTTCGTGCTTCACCTCTGGTATCTATCTGAATTTGGGTATGGGGGTATAGTGAAAACATCACTGAACACGAATTTAAATCTCGTCAAGCTCAAAAGATGCACATTTTTTCAAAAAGTGGGGGGAAAAAAATATTGATTTTTTTTTTTTTTTTTTTTTAAACACTCTCTGAAAAATAATCCAATCCCAGTGCATCTCTCATTAGAACGTAACGCTGTCCCATACGCTAGAGCCAATCAGATTGCTTGTTTTATCGGTGTTCTGAAAGTGTATTTGTATGCGATGTGATGACACAAACTTTATCTGGATTTTGTTGTATACATGGAATCTCAACTCATGGTAAATTAATTCGTTTAGACGAATTAATTCTAAAGAGCTAAGGAAGGAGTACCACTTTGAAAAATTACCAAAAACACATTTGAAGTTGAAAAATAATTTTACGAAAAGAGGCAGATACGCCGCTAGCACTTCGTCTAACAAAGATCAACAGGCTATTGACGTGTGAGCTCCGAGGTGACAGGGAGGCATAATCACCCCTGCAAGTCAAGGGGCTTACTGTATAAGCCCCTTGCACTGGTATGCAGTATTTCCAGTATGTGAAGAATCAATGCTGATATGCTAGACTAGAAAGTTATCCAAATACAGACAATTTGTGATATGGATCACTAGAATTAGTTTTTACTGTAATAAATATCTAAAAAGGAGTCATACCTCTTGGTAGAAAATTAAAATCCAGAGTTGAAATCCAAAAAGAATTGAGGAAAAACTATCCAAACTTCATGCCTATGATTGCAATTCCCACAGCCAGCAACTTACACAGCACACCAGTACATAGAGCAATACAGTATGCATAGCGCCCTCTTTTGACCAGTGCAGTACAGACTGTAAGATACTGTAGTATGTTACTTGTCATCACACCTATACCACTAGGGTAGATTAGTACAGAAATAACCTTAATTCTGTGTGAAAAGTGGACTAAAACTCAAAATAAAACCAGCTATGGATAAAGTGATTATTTAGTTATGGATTAACATATATGGGTCATTCTTCAATAAGTGTATATTTTCGACCATCGTGAGATCGTGGAAATTAAAAAAACACTGCGCTCAAAAAGAAACTTATAATTTTTCACATGGTCATATCTTGAAAATCTGTCCATCAAAATGAACCAAAATGACACACGGGATTACTTATATACCCTACTCCATTGACATGTCAATATCCATGAGGTTACCTTACTGACAGAACTGAAAAAGGCACTTGCATGGAACCGTTACCTGTATCACATGTCACAGCCTGGAATTTTCGGCAACAGAGTTTAAAGCAGGTAAAGTAGTAAAGACAAATTGAAATGAAGGTAATGTCAGTTACCCAAACACAGAAATCAATAGTGGGTGTGTCCACCATGTGCTTAGAATCATTCAGTGCATCTGCTACGCATGCTGTCCACAAGGCTCTGATACAGGCTTGGGGAGATCGTTCCTCTCTTCCTGTAGAGCTGCGCTGAGCGTGTGCATTAACAGGCGGATTGTCCCTTATACTGTGACATGTGGTCCCGGAAGTTGTTCCATGTCAGTGCTTTTTGCGGTTGTGTCAAGTGGGCAACTGCTTAGTTACTGACATGTGTTTAGATCAGAGTATTTAAGTAATCCTGTGTGTCATTTTGGTTAATTTTGATGGACAGGATTTTAAGATATGATCATGTGAAAAATTATAAGTTTCTTTTTGAGCCCAGTGTATTTCTCCACTTTCTTTCTGTGTGTTTAATATATGTTAACATCTGTAGATTAGGGAAATATTGTTTGGCGCGATCTTTAATGGGGCTATGTAATATTTTTTGGGTTTTTATTAACATGTACATGATGTACACTGTTAATGCGTCATCTCCGTCACGTCATTTTTGCACAAATAGATCGTCGCATTTTAACTGAAGAACATAATTCACTTCTTATTCAATCTTCGTTTGGAAAGAAAGGGTGACTGTGAAAAGAAAATAAAAACATTGGTCAACCATAATCACATTTTTTTCTCTAGAGCCACCATTTATACTTGCCTTGCTGAATAAATAGTGAGATATTCGCACCCGTGTATTTAGTACCTTACATAATTCATGGAATTTGAACTCACTCGGCTCAAAGTTCAATCTCCGGAATGTTCTCACGGGTGCTGCATGCGGACGTTCTCAGCTAAGACAATTGTACTTTTTTTTCAATTGCGTTGATTAACGCTTTAGAAATAATAGATAGATAGATAAATGGTTTTATTCATATAACTGCACATCGTAGCCCGAAAGCTAAATTGTATACAATTTTACAATCAAATAAATCATATAAAGCATAAGATACCATTACAAAACACAATTACATAATAACAATAAAGTACATT
>JBAMJV010013067.1:10000-29552 GCA_037951105.1 Echinarachnius parma
CCCCCCCCGGGTGTTTGATAGCCGAACATTTTCAGAATCGCGGTGTCAATTCATAAAAAAGACAGTATAAAATGAAAGCATACCTATCAAATATAAGCTTGTGCTATTTGTTATGGATATGTAACTTCCGTGTCCATTCGATTCTCACAAATGTGATTTTTTGCTCACTTTCTTGTCGGCTGTCAGTTCATTCGCGATCTCTTTTTCAAGCAACAATCGCTTGGTGGATTGGATAGAATATTTGGCTTGTTTCTTGCAGAATTATAGCACAGAATAGCCAATATACGGAAATATACGGAAATTGGCCGGTCTCGAGCTGGACTCGGCCCGAGTCATTGAGTCAACGACCTTCGAGTCCGAGTCCGAGGCCGAGTCCAGGGTCCCCGAGTCCGAGTCCGAGGCCGAGGACGGCAATGCCGGCCTCTAGTCCGGTCTCGAGACCAAGACCGGCCTCGAGTCATACAACACTGTTTTGTAGCTGTCACGCGTGGGACATCAGAACGAAAAAGATGCCTTTTTAAAAAGGACACTCTTGTTTTTAAATGGCTCTTTTTGAATGATAACGGGCTTTTTACTTAGTTGTTTGTAATTTTGTATACCTTTCGAGCATGGTGGAGTTATAAATATTAGTTTATAATGTTACTGTGCAGGTTTTGGCTACTAAAGTTCAGCCTTACCAAAACTAAACTACCCCTTTAATAGTTTCACACGGGGTCGATTTGAAAAAAAATTGCATTGTCACGCGTGGGACATGTAACGCGTGGGACATTTTTCTGTCATGTGTTTTACATAGGCCCGCCACCCAATTTGCCCTTATTATAGATTTCAAGAATTTGAGCTTGGAAAATGCTCATCATATGCATTAATGTTCTTTATGACAATATTTAAAAACAAAAGTTGCAAAAAATAATATTTTCCTTATGTATTTCTTTGTTTTGGGAAATTCTTGTATATTTCTTTATTTTTCAACTTCCATTTTTACATTTTTTTTCAATAAAATCAATTATTCACCACTGTCAAACAGTTATTGTCCTAAAATTGATTATTTGCAGTGATTAAAATGAGAAATAATCAAGTTTTTATAAATTCTATGAAAAAACACTGTTTTCCATAGGATTTGTACATAAATCACAAAATTATGTAATTTCTGGAATGACTTAAACTTTGTAAGGGTATAGTTGTTTGTCATAAATTTTTGGTCTCAAAAGTTGCGCAAGACTTCAAAGAAAAAACTTGTAAAGTGGCGGGCCAATATCCTCGCGTGTTGCGGAATGATCGTGCATAAGCCAATCGGCCAAAACAAGATTTTTAAAAACCCATTGCTTCACTGTACAGATTGTCCCACGCGTTACAAAATGTCCCACGTGTGACAAAATCTAATTACGGAATTATGCTAATTAGGTAAATGTGATTACCTTTTGTTGCTATGTTATGGATGTCCCCCAAGGTAAATTAGAACTTTGCAGAGTTTCAGAAAAATAAAACTCTCGATTAACGAGTAATCAAAACAATAAGATGTAAAAATGTAACGCGTGGGACATGTTAATTTTGGAACGCATCTAATTTGCATATTAAATGAGATAACAAGATGAAAATCATACTCCAACTACCTTCTACATGTAATGACTTCAGGTCAAGCCAGTAATGAGTAAAGAATTATTACAAGCATTTTAAATATTATTAGATTTGTCTTTAATTCAAAATTTCAGATGTTCCACATGTGACGATGATTTACATATTATGCAAACATATTTGATTATTTCTTACTTATTGGAGATAAGTTTAAAATTTTTGTTTTCAAATTATTAAAATTCAATATTTTAGCTTTGAAATGACATCAAGTTTCACTTGATTGGATGAAGATGAAAATTCACATCCTTTGGAACAAATACCTTGGACTTGCCCATTGAACTCTAGGTGATAGGCAGTTGATTCCTTTTAGTGTCAAACCTTGCAATATCCCACAGGCCTGCAACAGATTATATGATGCAGGCCTGTATTTAACTTCCTGCCTACAGGGAACCGCTTGTAGCCTTGGAATAATTTCAAGGTTCCTTGACAGTAAGCAAATAACCATTGACTGGGAGGGTGATGGCAAAACTATACGTGCCAAGGTGATCTGTGAAGGTACTATCATGCCGAGGCATAGCCGAGGCATGATAGTTACCTTCGCAGATCACAGAGGCAACGTATATAGTTTGCATCCATCAAACGACCTATAACTAACATAAAGGGCTCAAAAGTTTGGAATATTGAGCAATTGATCGAGTCTTTTATTTAAATTTTGTCAATCCTGCACATGAACAAGATTTATGATTAAAAGTCAAAGACGCTTATACCATTGTCTATTAAGCGTAGCCGCGCATAAACCTTGCGCACCAGCGCGACCTTTCTGCGCACTAACGCGCGCACGCGTACTTGCGCGCGCACAAGTGTTCTCATTGGCTGCCGCTGCGTTCTGGGTTGTCATGGGAACAACTCGTTTGTAAACGTTCGCTGATTCCTAATTTAGAGGTTGTTAACAACGTGCCCTATGAGATCACATGCGTATCAGCAATTTACTATACCACCCTCGGCAGGGGGCCAAAAAGTTTGTTACCCCCGACAAAATAGGTACTGTACCAAAGTACTATACCTCTCTTTGCGACGTATGGGAGAAATTATACTTTAACACGTGACTGCGTTTCGACCAATCACATGGCTAGAACATTCTTATGAGAGATATAATATCAAATAGATATGTATCAAACTGTATGCCTTTTAAACAAAATGGTTCAAAGAAACTATAAACAGCGTTCCATAATTGCTAGGTCCAACTTAGATTTAAAGGGATCTAGTAACTTTGTTGGCATGTGCAAAAAGTAATGAATGGTTGATGCAATGTATAGTGCTGTTATCTCATATGTCCACAGGGTATTGTGTGAACATTTCAAGTCAAATGGACATTGCATGGCCAAGTAATGAGCGAAAATGCAAAGTGATATTGGGTGATATTCACTAACTCACTGCATTCACTTTGTACAGGGATGAAAAACTCGCCCGGAGTTTTTCTTATCTGAATACTTTGATCGTACATATCTTTGTAACGAAAGGGAAATTTGAAAAACCGAAACCTGTCCCATGATTTTATTGTTAATACGAATACAACAAGGTATGAGGGAACCGCTAGAATAAAAATTTTATTTTGAGGATTTGGACAATGTTACTAAGTCCCTTTAAGTTCAACTTAGAATCTTTTTTAAACACCCCTGGGCTACCATGTATAAATTCTATGGGAATGTCAACAGCTAGGATAGAAAGAGTTACCCTTGCTGGGTATTCCTATCCTAGGACTCATGCACTCATTTAATTCCCTGCCTATTTAACGGAACCCAGGCTACGACGTATAAACAGGAGTTAAATGAGTGCATGAGTCCTAGGATAGGAATACCCAGCAAAGGTAACTCTTTCTATCCTAGCTGTTGACATTCCCATACGGTACTAGGACCGCTGCTATTCTTGATGTATATCAACGACCTGCCAGTCATCCTCACTTCAAACGTATGCCTCTTCGCAGACGACTGCGTCGTCTATAGACCCATCACTTCAACTCTAGACTGTGGGGCCCTCCAAGGCGACCTACGGAGTCTCGAGAAATGGGAGAAAACCTCGATGATGTCATTCAAACCCGACAAATGTAACATCCTACGCTTCTCCAGGAAAAAGTCAATCACAGAATTTCAGTACAGACTCTCCGGTCATCCGCTCTAAGTTGTCTCCAGCCACAAATACCTAGGAGTCGCCCTTTCTGCAAATATGAAATGGAACACTTACATCGATAAAGCCGTCTCCAAGGCCAACTGCTTGTTAGGATTCATTCGACGCAACTTAAGCAATGCCCCCCGGGAAGTAAAAGTACAAGCCTACAAAAGTTTAGTCCCACCACAGGTAGAATACTGCAGCTCAGTATGGGACCCTCACACTAGCCGCAACATCAACAAAAAGACTCAACCTGAGACTCATTACCATGCACAAAAGCATCCACAACAATGTCGAGCTCCAATTAACCGAACATTTAGAATTCAACAACAGAGGCGCGACATCAGCAGCAACCAGAAACCTCAACCCACTCTCCCTCAAAATTCCACTATCGAACACTAATGACCACCAGAAGTCCTTCTTTCCTAACACTTCAAAAAACTGGAACAAATTACCATACTCATCCACTAGTTTGACAGTCTCTACAAAATTCCAGAGTGCACTCCTAGCAATGAGCAAGAAAAGCGACTGAATTTCCCCTACAGTCTCTAATCTCACATTGAGTGTTGTTCCAGTTGGAGCTTTTCAATTACACCATCAAGATCAAGATCAAGGATAGAAAGAGTAACATTTGAGTATTCCTATCCTTGGACTCATGCACTCATTTAACTCCTTGGGTTACCCCGTAATTTTAACTCCATGGTAATTTCAACAACTAGAATAAACAGAGTATTCCTATCCTAGGACTCATTTACAAATGTAACCCCTTGCCTACTGGAACCCAGCCTACCATGTATACATTCTATGGGAATGTCAATAGCTAAGATAGAAAGAGTTACCTTTGGGTAATCCTATCCTTGGAGTTCTTTTCGGGGGTTTCCACTTGGTAATCGGTGCCTCCGTCTTCAGATCACTCTCTCCCGTCCAATCGTTACCTGGGATCAAATATGTATAGTTGGAAGTTGGAAGAATACAGTTTGACAGATAGATATTCCTTTCTTCTTATTGCTGAACAAAAAAAAAATCCACCTGTGAGTAATGGTATTGACATTGATTTGTAATACCCCATCAGTTTCATTGGCAAGGATAATATCTAAGTGTTAATTTATCTTTTGTCATACTAGAAACTGTTAAAACTCCCAGGGTTAGTGCCATGTTGTTTTAAAGACTGTCATGCATAAGGATGCTTCACTGTGGATCACCATTTTGATCTATGTTTGCGCACGGCATAACACTGAGCCAGTGTGTATTTTGTACCGTGTGCAAGGCATTCGCAAGATGGCACCACATGTCTCATTTACGAATTAGAACTACCTTCATAGCATGTGCCAGGTCTCTCCCTTCAGACAGACAGCTTGTAGTGAAAGGGCAATTTTCTTTTCCATCAAGGAGGATAAATCCCCCAAATACTAAGGCATGAGTCAATAGAGAATACGTCCACTTTGGTGGCCCCGGGCCACCGGGCCACCGCTAATGTCGAGCCTTGAGATACCAATCAGATATCCATCAGATATCAAGCCAGAATATTTTTGTGCCTATTCATAAACAGAGTTGCTACATGTCTCCTAATACAGTCGTTTGGTGTTTAAACATTGGTTTTGCTGTTGCTGTTTTTTGAGTGCTTACTTTCACTTCTTATTTCACCAACACCAGCATCTTGGAGCAAAATCTCTGCAGGAAGTACGCTCTCCTTGGGTACGAGAATGGTTCGGCAAGAGTCCTTGGGATAAAATAGCAGCTCCACTTTGTGGGTTCCATCTGTGCGTTCCTCTTTCCTCACAGGATGATCCTATTGGTAAAATAAATGCAAACAGAAAAAAGAAAAAAAAGAAACAAAGTCGAGAGAAGTTGAGAAAGTTGAGAAAGTCATTGTGAGGGTTTGAAGAGTACCTGATAACCATGCGGTATAGCCAAGATCAGGGTGCAACTTTTTTTTACTATGAGTGTTACGCATCTCTCCTGGAAAATCCAAGTGATGGAATCAAATGTCTTATGGCCTGAAATGTTGGACCCAATGAGTTCTTCTCTAGGCAGCAACTTTTGTTTGAATTTCAAGTGTATTGGCTGTGTGAGAATGGAAAACGAGGGCAAAAAATACCACTTTTTGGCTGTTATGCTTTTTTTTCAACTGTTATAACACTGAAATAACTCAAGATATACCACATCGTTTCATGCCATCTCATAGTCTGTTTTCTCTTCTGTCAGTCATTTTTTACGGCTTGAGAATTGACCTTAAAATGGCGAAATAGTGGTCGTTTCCGTGAAAAAGCACAAGTGTTACACTTTTTTGAAAAAAACATCTATGTCATCATTTTACCACTATAATTTTTATATTTCAGTGTTATATTCATTGGTGATTGGTTTTATTTTATAAGTAACATATTGTCTTATCATCAGAAACAAAACACCAAACATTGATACAAACATGAGAAAAATATTTGCCCCCATTGTGATCACAAATTTTGTCCGGAAATTTCTGTAGTGTCCGTAACGGGGTCATTACTGCTATATGAAAATGTTTCCAAAGTTCTTATATCCTTAAAAGCTTAAAAGCTTAAAAGTGTTTTTTAAGGAATTTAATAAATGGCATTTGTAGTGTCCGTAACATTTGTAGTGTCCGTAACACAAGTGTGTGATGTACACAAATACAGTTTGATAACTAAATACTTCTATTTCTAATTTAAATTTGATTTGTTACAGTTGCACTTATCAGTATGTATACACATATGTTGACAAATCCTTCTTTACCTAGAAAATCTTCTCCTGGATATGATATTTAGCCAACAGACAAGTCATTTTCCATGAATGTAATGAACAAAATATTTTTTTTGGACAAATTAATAATGTGATTGTGTCACATATTATTTCAACAATAGCACTTAAATGGAATAAAATATTTAATAAACTGCATCAATCTGTTTTAGTTTACATTTTAAGAGTAGGAAATTGTAGTAGCTAGTGTTACGGACACTACAGAAAGAGTATTTATCAAGGCCTGCAAGCCAAAATTTACCTCCCTTTCTGGATAACAGTGTTCTAAAATAAAGTTTAAAAATGTACAAGATGTCCATGACATCAAACATCTATAATGCATGGGCAAAATATAGTTTTAATTGTTTAATTGCCTACCTATAAGTCACTGTTTGTTTTATTCCTGCTAACGCACTTGACTCGTTTGGGTGGACAATGCACACTGGTCTCCACACTCGCTCAACTCTCACGCATGGCTCCAAGTAGTCGCAGGCACAGCGACGGCCACACCCTGGTAAACGGTGTCGACCCACCGGCTAAACTGTGTGAGAGCCAGTCACATTGGAATTAGTCTCATTTACCAGTGTTTAGTTGGCTATTTAAAAAGTTGCATGTTTTGAAATAAATGGCATTTATCAGGTTTTACCTTGTGTTGCCTCTGATGTGTAAACCGTCTGTTTTATAGACTGAAGTAAGTGCCTTTCGGTTCTATTTTTCAAAAATGACCAAGAAATGACAAAATAAGTGCAAAATGTTTGTATATTAAGGTAAATAATGCTGGAAATGTTCATTTTAAAGGCTTTGTGTAGCGGTGTCCGTACACCCACCACGCCCCTTTGTGTTGCTGTAAATAAAATGATAACCAAGATAGATTCCTTCAGGATATTGCAGAGTATTAACCCTGGGGTATGGATAAACCATTTGGGGTTGATGAAAATAGTCTAAGTCATACTTCATTTTTGGACCCAAGTGCAGATGTTTTTGCACCCTGATCTTGGCTATACCGATGGTCAAAAAATAGTGCCAAAAAGTGTCACATTGTGACAGACATGTGCACTCTCAGATTATTTTTATGGGCAAAATCTGGGAGAAAAATGATTAAAAAGCCAGTCTTACCAATTCAATTCCAACCAACTCTTTCTTGTCAGCACGGGTACGACCACAGTATATAACCACACCCTCTTTCATCCCAACCTCAGTGAAAACACACACGCGTTGTCCTTTCACTATCTCGCACGGGTCGAAGACCAACTCTGCAGGAGCATCCAAAGGAACATGGGGCTTATTGTAATGCCGCTTTTCTTTGCTATGTTGTGAGTAGCGGGATGTAATTTGCTGATGGGGACGAACACACCGCAGTTTTGTTCACAGGTGAATAAACGTTTACGATGGAAAACACCATCTGTAGTACCCGAACCTCTGTACTCCTGGAATGAGACATGTAGCAGGGAAATAAATAATCTAAATTACCATGATAAACAAATAAACCTCTGTATCCCTTATCATTATGAACATACGAAAACAAAACAAATCAAATGATTTCACTCTTCTACTTTATAGACTGAATACATTTGAAAAGTTAATGAAACTTGAGGAAATTTACAAGCTTAGAATACATGATGCCAAATTGTGTTAACAACATGATTTGTAATGAATCAATACATTTAAATTTTTTTCACAATATGAGTAGTTTATTAACAAATTACTACTTTAAACAGAGTAATGTTTATTTTTCAAATGACTGGTTGAACAGATATCAGAAACGTCTGTTAACTTTTTCTATGAAATCACTAAATGAGATAATAATATCAGCTTGAAGACAAAAAGTATTATGTCATGAAACTATTTAATTATGCACTAAAAATGTCATTAACAAATAACTAAACTACATGGATCATTAACAAATAACTAAACTACATGGACAACATTTTACCTCAAGTTCAATTCCAAAATGAATGCCAGGCTGTTCAGGCAGATATCCTTTGTACCTAATGATTCCTGCCACATCAAGCGTCTTGCCATCAACCTTCCATTTCACAAACACCCAGACACCATTCTTAGAGGTCAGTCCAAAGCTCAGAGCATTCTTTTCATTGAAATAGGTGCCACAACGATCGACTTTAGAAGCCACAGCAATGAGCAAGTCCTTCTCCAAGTAGTGCAGAGGAGAAACGTCATATGTAAAGCACTCAAACTCAATGCTGTTGTCAAGAGATAGAACGTTCAGTAGAGTCGCAACGTCCGTGGCCGATGTGGGTCTTCTGGACGATTTTTGGAGAAGCGTGCCCTTCAGAACATTCTCTGAAAAGCGTTTTCTTACCAAGAGAGAGTCTTTGCTCCTGGATAGGCCGTTTTGTCGTATTTCAGGATGTAAAACTGCTCGCCATTCTTCTTGGATGATTTAGCATGCTTATTATCACATCCAGACTTCACCGCTATGGTTTTTATACTAGGCCAGCCAAGTGTCTTGTTCATTTTCCTGAACATTTATGATGATTTACTTTTCAAAGGTTATTAACACATCTGAAAGAAAATGAAATATAAAAACATTAATGGTATGGAAATTCAACTAACTGAAACTGATTTTAAAGCACTAAAATAAGAATTATCAGTGATGGTTGGATTAATGAATGTTATCTTATCCATTTTGTGCTTACTATGATTATTCAGTTACCATGGTTACTGTGTCTGCTTGGAATGCTTTAGTTTGCATCCAAATGTTTGTACAGTATTATTATGGCATGTGACAACAAATTATTTATTGTTTTTTATATTTTAGATCATATTACAGTTAAGAAATAATTAGTCCGATATATATTTTCTTGGGCCCTTTTTACATTAATTTTAATTAAACTTTATTTTCCACCACTTATGTGTGATGAGCGGAATACACTCTGTAGTGTGGATGCAAACTGGCATAAGGTACACTGGAATAACTAATGGCTAATAACATTGTTCAATAGACACAGTTTTCTTACATTTTATTTTACAAATGTACACTATGCTCACACTTCAACCTTCAATCTCACAGATTTCATGACATCCACTTACTTCATCTCTGCCATAAAGTCTAAGCTAATCCCATTTACAAGGAATACACACGATTTTCTTTCATACAAACATTCTGATGCATTAATCCATAAATAAGCATTAATACGTTCCGACTTTTTTTTTTGCAGACAGAAAACATAATAAATCTTGCTTTAATTTTGTGATAATCCAGAGTCAATTGGGTTCGGATGGCCAAATAATTCAGATTATTTCTGATGTTGTTGTCCATCCAAATCCAATTGAAGATAAAGGTCTATTGTTTGTTATCGCAAACAAAAGCCAGGTAAGAAATTAACTCTAGTGAAACTGTGCCCTATTACCGAACACTTTTCTTTTCACCACATAAAACAAACATTACATGCATCAAATCAAAGTGGAAATGAAACAAGCAGAGCTCTGCATAAAGTCATAAAAAATACATCCGTTATTAAATTTCTTTAAGAATTTGCAAATAATTGTTCAAATCGACTTTTGTATTTAACCCTTCCAAAAATGAAGCCTCTTACCAACACAAAATGTTGAGTAGTGTTACCATATGCCATTGACACACCCCTGCAAGTCAAGGGGCTTACTGACCGACACAAGTGCACAGCAAAACGCGCATAATACGCCTCGGGTCCTCAGGACGCTCATTTTCTTTGGGAAAAGATGTACAAAGTTGGCAGAGAGTCCATTTATTATCCTCCATTAATGCAGACTGTCAAATTCAACTATCAGTTTGAAAACATAATTTCCAATGTAAATTTGCATTGCATGTCCAGTATTAAATTAAATTTAATTTGTTGCAATCGGTAAGACAACACCAGGCCCAGGGCTAAACCGTTGCAGAAAGAGATGCAATCGATTGTAAAGTTGCAATTAATAAATTACGTCCAATCATGTGAATAAAGGCGCACATCTGATTGGTTCAAAAGCGCAAAATTCGTGACTTGCAATTAATTGCAACTTTGCAATCAATTGCAGATCTCTTTCTGCAACGGGACCCTAGATCGACAAATCTAGCGTTTTCATGGCCTCTTTACATTTAATTGTATTATATTTGACTGTCGGCCCTTCTATCGCTTGACGCTACGTTTCACGTCCACCATGAAAGCCAGCATGATCCAAAGTACATGCATGATATGATGGTTACAGCTCGTTATTCCGAAGGTTTTTGATTCCGAAGGGTTCGGTATCCGACGGTTCGTTATTCCGACGGTTCGTTATTCCGAAGGTTCATTATTCCGAAGGTTCGTTATTCCGAAAATGAAATCGGGTTCGTTATTCCGAAGGTTCGTTAATCCAAAAAATGAAATAGGGTCAGTTAGTCCAAAAATGAAATCGCGTTCGTTATTCCGGAGGTTCGTTAATCCGAAAATAAAAAGGGGTTGATAGTCCCAAAATTAAATAGGGTTCGTTAGTCCGAAAATGATAGTAAATGTCAGTTTTACATTGTGTGTTGTTGTGTGTGTGTGTTTGCACGTGTGTGTGGTAAACATTGTCCTCAAAAAAAAATGATGAACCCAATTTCATTTTGGACTAATTAACCCTAAATTTCATTTTCGGATTAATGAACCTTCGGAATAACGAACCAGATTTCATTTTCGGACTAACGAACCCCATTTCATTTTCGGACTAAGGAACCTTCGGAATAACGAACCCGATTTAATTTTCGGACTAACGAACCCCATTTCATTTTCGGACTAACAAACCTTCGGAATAACAAACCCGATTTCATTTTCAGGCTAACGAACCTTCTGAATTTAACTGTTTGAAGTCGCGCTACAACACGGAAAGAAGTCGGGCTGGTGCCGAAATCACGGATTTTACATGGGAAATGAGCTACAAATTATCATTTTCATCTAGCGGCAAGTTACATCACATATTTGTGAATTAGTAAATAGATGGTAAGTATCGTTTCATAAATAATATATTTCACAAAAATGCAAGTTTGGGGTTTCTGTAGGTGGTTGTAGAGCGCCAGCGCAAGTACTGGCGCTCTGTAGAGTTAGTTGTAGATGTAATACAAACGTTCTTTGCTTCAGTTATGAACCATTTCCCCCCCCCCCCCCCCTCCCCCACTTCCCACATTCTAAACTGGAACTGGAAGTGAAGTGGTGTAGAACTGGAACTGGAAGTGAAGTGGTGTAGAACTACCAACTAGAATCGAACTAGCAGTCAATCGCCATGCCCATGACACTGGCAAAAACAAATTATATTGTGAAGTATGATTTCAAGTTTACATCATAGTTCGTTACATTTTCAATATGGCATTAGCATTAGCCATTATCCATTATCCGACTCTACTCATTGAGGCATAACGTTACGTTGTTACCAACCTTTGGCTTTGCCATTTGGCTGAATAAAGATAAAGTAAACTGATTTTGGCTTTGCCATTTGGCGGAATAAAGATAAAGTAAACTGATTTAACTAAGCATGAAGCCATGATCAGTCCCACATGTTCGAAATGGTGCTGGTTGTAAATTTGGATTATATATTCCGTGCTTTGTGTTACTTATTAAAGTGTTAAGTTTTAATTCCAATATCTTCTTTGAATATCTTGCTTACATACCATAGCATAGCATCATCAAGATGAACAGTGGCATATGTACAACGTCGCACTTTTCTCCACGGTATCCCTCTATTTTCCGAAAAGTCCCTCATTGAACGCCGAGTTTAGCCTTACGTTGCCAATTTACAACTTCAGGTTTCTAATTCAAGTAATATATACTATTAGTTTCGCTTTAGTAACTAATTAAGAGAGTAAATCCTAGTATTCAACTAAAGATTTTTCAATTTGTATTAAAATTAATAAGATACGACACATTTTTGAAATATATTTATTTCACTTACCAACTTATGCGAAAGACAGGGAATTACCCTTTACGTCATAATACTAAAATGCGTGTCGTGTCAGGGGAATCCCCAATGCGTCTCGACTAGGTTAGCTAGCTAGATGCAGCACAATTATAACATTTACAATCATGGCAATGTATATAATGTTTTTTCCGACATCTGGCTGATTTGCCTAGAAAGTTGTGAAATCAACTAGAAAAGTCTAGAATGCTATATTATGTTTTTGTCAAAAGATAAATATAATATTACGTATCCCGGGGCCATTTGAGTCATAAATAGTGAGTTACACTGTTATCCCCCTTGTCCTCGTAAAACAATGCAAACCCAAGCACATGCACACATGCACACGCACACACACACACACACACACACACACACACACACACACACACACACACACACACACACACACACGCACGCACACACACACAACCCACACACACACACACACACACACACACACACACACGCACACACTCACTCACATACTTTTTTTTTTAAAGTGATTTTTATTCCTCAAAATTATAAACATATAATTCACAATTGAATAAATATGTTTAGAAAATATGTTAAGAAATACAACAAAATAGTATAATGAAATATAAAGTAGAAATGATTCTTACATTTAAAACACACACACTCACATACATGTATGCACACACACACACACGACTATGCAATGCATCTCTCTCTATCTCTCTCTCTCACGCTATTCCCTAAAAGACTGGAATATCCGCTGCCGTTGTACTAATGAACAAACAAACTTCATGACATGAAATAGCATATGTTGATATTTTATTATCAAAAAGTGTATAATTATACAAACAATTAGGTACGTTTCTAAATACATTTTTTCAATTAGCTGCTTGTATAGTACTGCCATAATCATATCAGAAAGAGTGTTGGTAGTAAAACGAAAACAATATTATAACAATGACTCCTTCATGTAATACCTTCACGTCGGAAGCGACCTTGATATTGTGATTGTATACGTTATACGATACTTTTGTCCTACTCAAGGTTTCTTGTAAAAGTACACAGGAAAAAATCACCATAATATACATTACACACATAATTAAAGGGATAGTTGAGTTCTGGTAAGGAGAGTACAGTTTTGGTGAAACTGAATTTTAGTAACCAAAACCTGCATCATTACATTACAAACTAATATTTATAACTAGAAAGGAACAAAAAATTACAAATGACGTAGTAAAGATCATGTTATCAAGCAAAAAGAGCCGTTAAAACGTAAGAGGGCGCTCTCTAAACACTCATCGGTTTCAACCATTTTGAATTAAATATTGTGCATGTGATGCTTTGTTGAAATAGTGATTAGATAGAGAAATAACCAACAACTATTTAAATACCTATTTTGTAACTTTTTTAAAAGAGGAAGCATTTTGTTTGAATTTTTAACGGCTGGTTCAAAATTCTCTAATAAACCCGGGGCCCGGGTTTATTACAAATTGTTATATTTATGGATATTTCAGCCGTCTCTGAACCGATTTTGATCAAACAAAGATGATTTTATTGTTTAAATATTATGCTCTTTCAAATTTTACACTCAGTTTTTCATTACCTCACAAAAAAAATAAGTAGTCTAGCGCCCTCTCTACCAAAACTCAACTATCCTTTAAATAAGCAAATTAATTACATTATTAATATCCACATTTCACAAACATTATTTTGTTTCCTATTGAAAACATTTTAAAACGATTTCATACTAGGCTATGCCATAAATAGCTTGTTAAAACATGATTATATTTATTAATGCTTGCACTGCTTATCATTAATATATAATTAATTATTTTATTGTATTATGTATTTTAAAAACGAGCAAATAACGCATTATAAAAGACATTATTGTGATGCTTTAAACGTCATCAGGCAATGAAGTAAATTCCTCTTCATTATTCTTTGTACTTATTTATTTCAGATTGACATTCACAGCTGCTGTTTTTTAGTAAACATATATATATATATATAATAGAATGAAAAAGAAAAAAGAAAAAATAGGGTCAAAATTGCTGTTTAAAGTATATAGTGACTTGTTTGACATGTGCAAAAACTGACAAAGGGATTATAAAATGTGTGTTTGTGTGATCTCATCATGATTACATAGTGATGTGTGAAACGTATTACATGGTAAAATCAAATTCAATCACTTCCTTTTTGACTGATGATACTTAGAGAAAACAAAACATTTGGCAATGAAAAAAGATGGCTGATTTAGTACAAACTATTGCATAATTGCATGCTCAATTACGACTTTATATTGATGAGCCATACAAATCGAGATAATTTACGGACACTAAAAATGGCACCACTAATAACGTCTGTTTGTATGAAAATGGTTAAAACCAATTACTTTTTTTTTAGAGAGCGCCCTCTTGAGTTGTAACGGCTCTTTTGTAATGATAACAGGGTTTTACTTTGTCGTTTGAAAGTGTGTATACATTTCGAGCATGGTTTAGAGTTATAACTATTAGTTTTTACCGCAATGGTGCCGGTTTTGGTTACTAAAATCAAGTTTGACCAAACTCAACTATCCCTTTAAATGTAATATTTCTTTCGTTTAATGTTCTTTTACACATGGCCATTTTCAAGTTACAGTGCATGCTCCTGAAATCGTATCGCAAATAAAAAATAATTTGAAACTAAAACTAGACGAACTTGAGTACGATACCGAGCCGTATATATAAGGCTTTGGTAAGATATAGAGACAGTTAGAGAAGAGCGGAAACTAATGGAATCATCCAGAACAGAAAGAGGAAATGAGTGGCGCACAGCATTATACACAATAGTTTGCTCAGAATGGTACTAGAAGAAAGAATAAAAAGGAAGAGATCAAGAATGACGAAACGCATCATGACTCTGTTGGACTCAGTTAAGAATGGTCCATATGGAGACTTTAGAAGAATCATGCGAAGAGAGGTGTGATGTACTGAGCAGAATCGCCAGAAGAAGAAGAAGACGATATCATAGGCACTGCCTCAACGTGTCAATTCGTCTTAGTTTTGCCTTCGTTGTATATTCGGTCCGTCTTTGTGGTGTGTGGGGATGAGCAGCAGCTGTCGGTAAGAATGTTGAAGCTTCGCATGCTCTGCTATAAAAGAAAATGAAATATAAAAACAAATACAAACTTACATTTAAAAAACACACAAAAGTGTTATTTATGTCATTTGTAATTAATCAGTTGTAAATTTGCTTTTCAGATGAGCCGTGTATGGAAAAAACAAGTACAATCGGCAAAATAAACAAGCTAATTTTCTGGAGTGTTCATCTCCTTTTTGTAGTTCCTTGACTTTGACTAATACTATTGAGATCACTCTTCCTTTTCCTGTATTCATACTTTTTTTTTCATTAGCAGCCTTTGTTAAAAAAATATTTATTTTAAAAGGCAATTCCCAATTAGTGATTGAAGTTGGAAAACCGAAACGTCAAAGTTGTCTTTACCGTTGATTCGGATGCAAATACATGACATGTATGTTTGTGCACATCTTCAATAATGATGCAAATGCCATCATCAACATCGTCACCATCATCATCATCATCATCATCATCATCGTTATCATGACCGTCATCACCATCATCGTCAGCAGTAGTGTTGATTTTCTCTTCTTCTTTCCTAGTATCTACGAACTCCTGTTGGTAGTTGAGTGCGTCTGGACTGGGCCACGGACCTCGGCTCTGGAGTAGTGTGGCCCGTTCTTCTCCGGTCACGCTGTCGATGTCGATTCCATTGATGATAACCTCTGTCGGGCGGCATAAATCGATGTAGTCCATTTTAGTGGGTATGATAGTTGATGGCTGCAGATCGATATCTTCCTGCATAAAATAAAACAAATGAGCGTAAAGGAATATGGAAACATATTTTGTGTAACTTGTATATTCTGCACAAATGCAGATCATTATTGATTATGTTTGTGTTAAAGGGATAGTTGAGTATTGGTCAAACTTAACTTAAGTTACCAAAACCTGCACCATTACGGTACAAAGTAATAGTTATAATTTCACCGTGCTCGAAAAGTATACACACTTACAAACGAATAAGTAAAACCCCTGTTCATTTAAAAAAAGAGCCGTTACAACTCAAGAGGGCGCTCTCTAAAATAAATCATTGGTTTTAGCCATTTTTCATACAAAATTGTGCATTTAATGTTTTGTTAAAATAATGATTCAATAGAGATATTATCACAACTTTTGTAAAAACCTATTAAGATTTTGTTCTAAAGTAGTCTTTAAGCATTTTTTTTTTTTTTTCTAAAAAGTCAAAATATCCCCTTGCGAAGAATTTTTTAATACAAATATGTTTATGGATATTTCAGCCGTTTCTGAACCGATTTTGTTCAAATCAAGTTTATTCTGTCAATTAAATTGTATGTTCTTTCAAATTTGACAGTCAGTTTTTCATTATCTCACAAACAAATATTTTGTGAAGTGCCCCCCCCCCCCCCCAATACCACACTCAACTATCCCTTTAATGCATATTCATGATAAATAATCAGGCAAAGTGACAAACAGGGAACCAATGGGATCTAGCAACTTTGTTGACAAGTGCAAAAAGTGATGAGTGATTAATGATATGTGCATTGTTGTGATGTGATATGTACACAGAGTAATGAGTGAACATTTCACGTTTAATTAGATGGTTTTTGGCCGAGATATGAGCGAAAATGCAAAGTGATATTCACTAACTCATTGCACTTATATACTTTGTACACGGCTGAAATTATCCCGTAGACAATTTCATATTTGAACACGTCAATCGTAAATATCGTTTGAACGAAGTGAAACTTGTCCCGTGATTGTATTGTTAATATAAATATGATAAGGTATGACAGAAACACTAGAGTTCCAAATACGTTTTGAGGATTTGGACAATCTTACTATACAGGGTGTCTCAGAAAGAATGCAACACCTAGGATCAACACCATCGATTAAATGTCATTGTTTTTGGTTTGATTGGGTAGAACATTCTTTTTCCAACAAAATGATACCATAAGCATTGATTTCGGGTAAGGCGTTTGGATCCTAGGGCCATTTTCTGAGGCAATGTCTTTCCTAAACTTGCTACTTTTTCGTCTCCAGCTATCTTCGGAATACTGAGGCATTTTCGCCCAAAGGCCTCCCATAGAATTAGTTGTACAGACGAATCGCATGACTGCTCTCCCTTTGATAAGGAAGACAATGTTGTGTAATCGAGTACCCCGAACGGTATGGCTCGCATTGTCTTCCTTATCAAAGGGAGAGCAGTCATGTGGTTCTTTTGTACAACCAATTCTATGGTGGGTGGGCTGTGAATGTCTCAGTGTTCAGAGGATCGCTGGAGACGAAAAGTAGCAAATTTAGGAAACGACATTGCCTCAGAAAAATGACCCTAGGATCCAAACGCCTTACCCAAAATCAATGATCATGGTATAATTTTGTTGGAAAAAGAATGTTCTACCCAATCAAACAAAAAACTATGACATTTAGTTGATGGTGTTTACGAAATTAACGATCGTGTGCGCCAATGCTATTTACGCGTACGTTTGGAGACAATAGAATCCCGGACGATTCATTCGCTCTGCACAGAGGTAGTCCTTCGTACACGCAGGCCCATGAACGCATGCTTTATAATGGTGATGCGTTTTCCAATTATATATTTTTTGTCTGGAAACATATTTGTGTGAACTTGTTGATGGAATGGACTACTAAATATGTTACCTTTCAGTTATAAGAATATTACTTTTTGGGTGGTGGTACCCACCCTTCAAGGTTGAAAACCCACCAAGCAGTCAGAAATAGCTCTTGGGTCGGTAGTTGGTGCAAATCATTCTGAGGGACGACTTGATCGCGGTAGAGCCGTAGGTTCAAGTCGCATTGGATATATGTGTGGGTATTTTTAAACAAAATTTCATAGAAACATATTTTGGGGTCATAATACACAATAATATGTATCAGGGGCGTCGATCACGGGGGGGGGGGGGGGGGGGGGGGGGGGGGGGTGGGGGGGGGGGGGGATGGGGGGATATATCCCCCCCACCCCCAATATTTGAGGTGGGGGGGATGGCCTGTATTATCATCCCCCCCAATATTTGGGAGGGTAAAAAAAAAAAAAAAAAAGTATACTGGCGCATGTAATTGTGGAAGAGGCTACTATCGTATGTCTTATGTTAGAAAGTCCTTACTCATTCCTCCATAAGCAAAAGAAGTGCGATCCGCCCTTTGGTTTTCTGCAAACTTGATTTCATTAATTGTGTTTATCTATAACACGGTAACTCAGAAACAAGTTTATAAAACATGAAATTGATGCCTTAGGTATATGCTCCAGATTGCACAATTTCAAGCCCCAAAATACAAAAGCTTCCTACCGTGGGAGGGGGGACACCCCCTCCCACACCCACCCCCCCCCCCAGGCGCGGATCTACGGGGGGGGGGGGGGGGGGTTAGGGGGTTTAACCCCCCCCCCCCCCCTTGGGGCTGCCAAGTGAAAATGTGACGTGCATAGACAAACGCCATCATGGGTTTAAACCCCCCCCCCCCCCCCCTTGGGCTGCCAAGTGAAAGTGTGATGTGCATAGAAAAACGCCATCATTGTGTCCAGACCCACACAGTATCCGTATCGTCATTGGGTCAAACCCCCCCCCCCCCCCCTTAGCAAAATAGCCCCCCCAAAAATCGCCTCGCCCTGCGCGGCTCGTGGACGATGCTCCGCATCGTCATTGGGTCAACCCCCCCCCCCCCCCTTAGCAAAATAGCCCAAAAAAAAATCGCCTCGCCGCTTCGCGGCTCGTGGACGATGCTCCGCATCGTCATTGGGTCAAACCCCCCCCCTCTTAGCAAAAATAGCCAACAACAAAAATCGCCTCGCCGCTACGCGGCTCGTGGACGATGCTCCGCATCGTCATTGGGTCAAACCCCCTCTTAGCAAAATAGCCCCCAAAAAATCGCCTCGCCGCTTCGCGGCTCGTGGACGATGCTCCGCATCGTCATTGGGTCAAACCCCCTGATCATCCCCCCAACCATGAGAAGAAATCGACGCCCTTGATATGTATGCATGTTTAAGTGAAGTCCTGGCATTCTGCTAGTACCTAGCTGTATCAATGGATGAAGGGAATAGGGTCCCTAGGGTCACGAGTCACGACCATCACTCTATATAAAATTGATGCACCACCCTGTTCCAACAAAACTC
>JBAMJV010013068.1:0-16001 GCA_037951105.1 Echinarachnius parma
TTAATAAATTATGTTCACCAATAGTGTACGGCTATCCCTGTCTTTCGCCTTAATGGCCATGGCCTGATGACTGAGCCTATAGTTATGATTTGTTTTAATTATGGAAATTCCGGGGCCTGATTGTGCCATATAATTCCTTGTAAATTTAAATAATGCCAGTTTTGTATTGTCAACGTTCCCTGTAAAAAGAGAAATATATAACAAAATCACGTCAAATCTTAATTTCGTTTAATAAAAAAGACAATTAACTACATTTTACAACCGGTGCAACATTGACTATTATAATTATTGTCTACTTATAAATTATTATTATAATATTGCTTACTCCTAAAGATCAAAATGCAGCAGGGATCGGATGATGCGATGATGCGAGCGAGGTTGAGATAAGGCCCCTGAAGATACTTGATGGGTACTTTGCAGGCTGACATATCGTTCGCCGGAAGGCGCCCGCCGCCGAGTACAAGATACTTACAATGGCGTAGACAAGGGAATTGATCAGACGTGGGGCTACAGGGGGGGGGGGGGCGTAATTTACAAAAACGGGACCGAGACCGAACCCAAACGTAGCCGAGACCGAAACCACTGCATGGTTGAGAGCCGTGTGAGCGGGGGGGGGGGGGGGGGGGGGGGGGGGGGGGGGGAGAGGGTGTTCGTCGCCAACAAAAATTGCGTCCAAGGTCTAGACCACTGGTTAAGTTGTTGACCATTGGTTTAGATGGGTCGAGACCGATACAAAGTGGACCCGAGACCGGTAAAAAGTGGACCGAGACCGGCAAAAAGTGAACAAGTGAAACAGCTTCCAATATGTCCCTCCTTCCTTAGCTACTAATATCTACCAAAATGGAATCGCTGAGGAACGCACATCCTAATGGTAACCCCTTCGAAATACCACACACAATCATGTATTGAAAGAGGGAGGGACATAATCTTGTTCAGATGCATTACTATAGTATTACAAAATGCAAACCCTCTAAAATAGACTACCACGCAGATGACCTGAAAATACTAGGCCAACATCCCTATCCATAAAATCGTCTTCAAATCACAGACTCAATCATGGAACCGCGTTTATTCAATATAAACAAAAATAAGAATATAAATATTTGTATTGTGATCAAAAGTTTAAAATAGATTTCAAGAATAAATACCGCTTTCCAAAACAAACTAAAAATCTGCTTCTATGCCTGTCTCTTTTACCTATCCACAACATATCAAAGGTGCATTGTCTTCTTCAAATCACAGACTCAATCATGGAACTCGTTATTCAATATAAAAAATAGTCCCGCTTTAACAAAAATCGGCTCTCTATGTGCCTCTCTCTTTTTCACCCCCTCTCTACACCTCTTCATCTTCTTCTTCCTTATTTCATTATCTTTTTTTATCTTTTTATGCTAACGTTTCCGATTATTTCAGTGTTATGGATGAATTATTTTTCTTTATAAAATGTACTTTATTGTTATTATGTAATTGTATTTTGTAATGGTATCTTATGCTTTATATGATTTATTTGATTGTACAATTGTACACAATTTAGCTTTCGGGCTACGATGTGCAGTTATATGAATAAAACCATTTATCTATCTATCTATATATCTATCTATCTTATCTATCTATCTATCTATCTATATATCTATCTGATGGGATGGGATTGTGGGACACGTGAAGGGGGAGTGTCCATTCTGTGTAACCAGGGATTTGGGAGTTGTATTTCTTCATTTTTTGCAGGACATTAGGATGGAGAGATATATACAGAAGGAAAAGTAATTATATTAACATTAAGTTTTCTTTAATTCATTTGACCATATAAAACGTAAAACGGTAATCCATTGTCTAATTTGTTGAAAATCGTTGTGTTTTTTAGGACAACTTCATTGTGCAATTTTTTAAAGAACTTACATAAATCGTCGCCAACAAAAATTGCGTCCAAGGTCTAGACCACTGGTTAAGTTGTTGACCATTGGTTTAGATGGGTCGAGACCGATACAAAGTGGACCCGAGACCGGTAAAAAGTGGACCGAGACCGGCAAAAAGTGAACAAGTGAAACAGCTTCCAATATGTCCCTCCTTCCTTAGCTACTAATATCTACCAAAATGGAATCGCTGAGGAACGCACATCCTAATGGTAACCCCTTCGAAATACCACACACAATCATGTATTGAAAGAGGGAGGGACATAATCTTGTTCAGATGCATTACTATAGTATTACAAAATGCAAACCCTCTAAAATAGACTACCACGCAGATGACCTGAAAATACTAGGCCAACATCCCTATCCATAAAATCGTCTTCAAATCACAGACTCAATCATGGAACCGCGTTTATTCAATATAAACAAAAATAAGAATATAAATATTTGTATTGTGATCAAAAGTTTAAAATAGATTTCAAGAATAAATACCGCTTTCCAAAAACAAAAAAAAAAAATCTGCTTCTATGCCTGTCTCTTTTACCTATCCACAAAATATCAAAGGTGCATTGTCTTCTTCAAATCACAGACTCAATCATGGAACTCGTTATTCAATATAGAAAATAGTCCCGCTTTAAAAAATCGGCTCTCTATGTGCCTCTCTCTTTTTTACCCCCTCTCTACACTTCTTCATCTTCTTCTTCCTTATTTCATTATCTTTTTTTAAATCTTTTTATGCTAACGTTTCCGATTATTTCAGTGTAATGGATGAATTATTTGTCTTTATAATGTACTTTATTGTTATTATGTAATTGTATTTTGTAATTGTATCTCATGCTTTATATGATTTATTTGATTGTAAAATTGTATACAATTTAGCTTTCGGGCTACGATGTGCAGTTATATGAATAAAACCATTTATCTATCTATCTATCTATCTATCTATCTATCTATCTATCTATCTATCTATCTCTCTCTCTCTCTCTCTCATTTCTCTGTATCCCTTCCTATGTATACAATGAGTAGAGTATATAGCGTGCTCGGATGGGATTGTGGGACACGTGAAGGGGGAGGGTCCATTCTGTGTAACTATTTCTTTATTTTTTGAAGGATATTAGGATGGAGAGATGTACAGAAGGAAAATAAATTATATTAACATTAAGTTTCTTTAATTCATTTGACCTTAAAACGTAAAACGGTAATTCAATGTCTAATTTGTTGAAAATCGTTCTGTTTTTGAGGACAACTTCATTGTGCAATTTTTTAAAGAACTTACATAAATCAATCTTTCTATTTAAAAAAAAACGCTCCAAAATTGTTACAATGCGGCTTTTCATTTTAAATGTTTGCATTAAAAACAAGAATCATAAACTTAAGAAAAATATATTATAACTGATGGTATATCAAATCGCACCCATTAGACAGTGACTAATAAACCCATATCGCAATACTAAAATACTACAGGCCCGGTCACATATTACCAGATGGCGTAAACGGATGCCCGACGGAGAGTAACATTTTCAATCCGTTCGTCACCGTTTGTATGCTTTTATTGTTCGTTCCTTGTCAGGCGATACGTTGTTCTATCCGGTGGAATGTTTTGTGCATGAAGCGATGGAGACGACTTTCACTACCGGAAAATTTTATTTCGCATATAATGATTTTTTTTTTTCTATTCGTGGGGCATCCGTTCACGCTATCCGATGATATGTGACCGGGCCCATGCACCGCCTCCACGCATGGATGGGCTATCTCGTTAACTCTAATGGCCTCTTAATCATTTTCATTAATTATCGAGCAGACAGCTCAGTCAAAAGAGGCGGTCGTCAATTATTTCATCGTGGGCGTTTCTCCAATTTCCCCACTCTTGTCTCTCCGAAGTGAAGCAGCGTGAAGAAAGAAAAAAAAAACAGGCAGAAAATAAGGCAGAACCAAAGAGAAATACAAAAAATGTATTAGGTTACAGACCCTGACAGACACTAATACGTACCGGTACATCCATGTATTAGTAACTGAGATACAATGATGAAGAGGTCTGCACGAGAATAGTATGTACATGTTCAACTTGATAAGCCTGCATGGTTAAGTACAGATGCACACATACAGCTCACACGCCAGATATACACACGCACATAACAACACACACACAAACACACAGACATTCGCAACATCGCACAGACAACTACACGCGCGCGCACACACACACACACTTATATACTAACAGACACACGCATACATACACACACACGCGCACAGACGCAGACAAGATTACACACACACACACACACACACACACACACACACAATCACACACAAACACATGCACACATGAACATGATGCACACATGCACACACACACACATGACTCGCTCAATCGCAGACATACACACCCAGTCACACGCACGGACATATCACACACATGACTCACTCGCACTATCACAGACAAGACATGCACCGCATTCACAAGCTCACGCAATCGCAACCACAAAACATGCACAAACACACTCACACTGTCACACACTCATACATACATGAACACAGAAATATATTATTCGCATCATCACACAGACACCGACTGACCGTACGGAATAATAAGAAGGGGCCTAATTGCAATGGATGCCGCGCGCGTATGCTCGGCTGAGCGCGAAAAGCTATAGCCAGCTTTGGATGCATTTATTGCTCCCTAACGCCCATGCATCTGCGCGCCAAAATCGCATGTTCACCATCAGTATCACTATACCGAGGAAGGCGACATCTACCCGACATCCCCTACATGCATTGGCTTTGGACGTATGCGAGCTTATGATGGTGTAAGGCGATATCTTCTTCGCAGGTCAGAAGTAAGGTAAGAAACGATTTTATTCTCTTATGATAATATTAAAAACGTTTTAAGTCGTTTTGGGTGAAATTGCTATCTTCGTAAGAAAGTGAAGTAGTCATGTTCCGAGCGAACGAAATAGCGCATGAATAACGATATCCGTGTGTATTTTCGGCGCGGCAGGTGAACCATATGGTAGATTGGAATAGTATCAAATGACCCGCGATTGGATATCATTTGTTTATAATTGGAATGGTGTTACCTTTGTTATACATATGTGATGGTTATTATGTTTGGATACATGTATATGTTCGTTCTATACCTTGTTGAGGAATACCGAACTGGTCTCAGCAACATTGGCATAATAAATGCATAATTGTTGGCATATGAAATTCGTTGGTGCCTCGTTTTAAATCGTATAGTCTACTTTCCATTTTACCTAATAAACAGGTGGTACTTAAAGGGTCTGTATACAGTTTATTTATTGATAATTCTTTAATTGTGTACAACAGGTGTCTGTAACATTATCTTTGAACATGATTTATGAAAGATATCATTAATGTATACGTGTGTATACATCATTAATTGACTGTTGTATACAACATGATTAAATATAGAGAGAGCGAAATCAATACACTCCCCTTCCTATTCATTAAAATAACTCCGATATTAGTACGCACCCACGCTTTACGGCTACTATCAGCATCATTATTTTAACTCTAATATACTCATTTGGATGATTAATAATCATTGTTCTTCGAGCGTAATAGAGATGCAATTACTTAGACCCAAGGGCGGAATCATTAGTATGCCGCTGCGGCATTTCGTACAATAATTGCATGCGTTCACACAGCATTTTATCTTGACCCGAATATTTCAGAATATTTTTGTTTTTTATCTTCATAAGAAATACATCGAAATAAGCTTTTAAAAATTAGCTTCGCCCGGAATCCACGGTGACCCAATATCTCCAGTGATATATATATAATCACTGAACTATCGAGAGTTCTGGTGTTTCAATGGAATAGAGCACTGATTAAGCTTATTAATTGTGTTTATTATTCTTAAGTCGTATATACTTACGTATATTTATTTGCATTGTATTATCTTGTTTCTATATTTCTATTGTATTATCATAATGCCTTATTATGTATTATTATATCATTATCTGTGTACATTGATGTGGTTTTAAAGAATATATGCACACAAATATATGAATGAAAGGAGGATTCGATTCCTGGCGAAGACCAAAATAATATCTTTGCTCGTTTTAATTTTATTCTTTTCTCATCAGTTTTCCATATACACGTATTTTATAAATCGTTGTAAGAAAAAGATACTCTATTTAAATCAATCCCCGATTAACTAATTTTTTTATTAATTTATGGTTATGAACATAAGTTGTATAATGACATTATGATTTTAATCAATGTTGGAGTTCAAGTATATAGAGTAAATGTATGAAATGTTTCTTTTATGTATTTTCGTACTTCATTTAAAACGAGACAGACGGATGAAGTTGTGTGTATTATGTATTATGATTTTTTTAAATGCCAGGCGATATGATATAAGCACATGTGCATCACTCAATCTACTCAATTAGACCGTCATGATAAAATAAGGCTGCTTAGACACAATATTTGCAATTAGCGCTATATCTATACGAGTATCGTATTATCCCTCTCGAGTGGGGAAGCTGCACCTGCTTCGGTTATATAACATGTAAATTAGTATGTGGAAGTGTATGAGTTGTGTTTGTATAATTATACAGAGTGTATAAAAAAAAAGGTACTCGAAGTTCAATGGTCAATTATTTCAAAATAATATATTTTCATACCATAAAAATGATATAGATGTAAAGGGTAACTATTTAGCTTTCATTTGATACCTTTCCTGAATCAGCGAAATATATTATTTTGAAATGATTGACCTTTGAACTTCGAGTACCTTTTTTTGTTATACGCTCTGTATAGGAAATTTGAGTCTCTCGAATAAAAACTAATACATTTAGATCTTATCACGACAGTAATGAATTGCTTGTTCACCTCAATTATTACATGCTGATACTCTAAATTACCCTGACAACGTTTAGACACTGTAGAAGGTATAACATGAATAGATAATGAATCCATGCATATGCTAGTGGAAGTTTCTAATGATTATGATTGTATTGATACATTTTATATTGACTTTTGTCGAATGCACGGATTTCTAAAAATATCTTATGACAATAACTCTGAACCGTTTTACGGTGACGCATATGTTTTGGTATTATATGTTTGTATCTTACTGGTCAGAAATTGATTTTAGAATAACCGTCATCAAGCATTCAAGCATCGCGGACAAGTTTAAACACAGTATATAGCGTTGTTTGCCAAAGTAATATCCTTCTTGCCTTCACTGTAGTAGTAGTAGTAGTAGTAGTAGTAGTAGTAGTAGTAGTAGTAGTAGTATAGTAGTAGTAGAAGTAGTAGTAGTAGTAGTAGTAGTAGTAGGTAGTAGTAGTAGTAGTAGTAGTAGTAGTAGTAGAAGTAGAAGTAGTAGTAGTAGTAGTAGTAGTAGTAGTAGTAGTAGTAGTAGAAGTAGTAGTAGTAGTAGTAGTAGTAGTAGTAGTAGTAGTAGTAGTAGTAGTAGTAGTAGTAGCAGTAGCAGTAGTAGTAGTAGTAGTAGTAGTAGTAGTAGTAGTAGTAGTAGTAGTAGTAGTAGTAGTAGTAGTATCACTATCATCATCATCATCATCAGTATTATCTTTTTGCTAGAGGATTGTAGATTAATGAAATGTATTTACAAGAGGCACAGACCGTTAACGACAGGGATTTCAGAAATACTACATCTCTGTATAATTATGTGTGCCATACCAATTTACGTATACGTAATACGCACATTATGACGTTAGTATGTGCACGTACAATGACAAATGCCAATTAGTGCACACTATTTGCAGACGGTGTACATTTTGGATAATACCTCGACTTTTGATGGAGATGATTCCTCTAAGCCCTCTCATTCCCAAGTCAATCGAGATTGTATGAGAACCTTATATACATTTTAAGGTTTGACATTGGGAAGGTTAAAGGGATCTAGTAACTTTGTTGACATGTGCAAAAAGTGATGAGTTGATACAATGTATATTGTTGTTATATGATATGTCCATAAGTTAAATGGACGTTATATGGCCGAGTAAAGAGCACAAATGCAAAGTGATATTCATTAACTCATTCACTCACTTTGTACATGGCTTTGACGATCCAGTGGATAATTCAACATCTGAACACTTCAATCGTAAATATCTTTTTAACGAAACCTGTCGCATGCTTGTATTGTTAATACGAATACAACAAGGTATGAGGTGAACCGCTAGAATTCCAATTGGATTTTGAGGATTTGGACAATGTGCACGGAATCCCCAATCATCAGTGGAAATCTCCTCAGGTCGTTTGTGTAAATGTCAATCGCCTCTTACTACCTGCAAGGGGGCCACTATTGATCAAAACGTTAGTTAAAGGTGACATCAGCTTTGACAGAAATGTTTGTTCAATCAATGTAGCCTATATAACAAGACAAATTCGGAGGAATGGCCCCTGAACATTTTGATCAAGTTTGGTCTAGAAAATGTTGATCGGAAGGTTATTGCTCCTTGAAAACAGTCGATGTACAGTAGTTTACTTCTATAGGGTATCAAATTGGCAACGCACTCTTTGTCGGTTTACAATGAAAAGGGCGGTAAGTAAGACACATTTGTACTTCCAAGATAATAATATATATTTTAATGTTGGGATCCTTGTAGAAACTCAAAGCTCTTTTTGATTTTTTGATGAAAATACCCCAAACTAAAAATAATAATCATCTGAAAGAGAAGACTTTGAACTTTGACTTTGAACATAGAGAAGACTTTGAACTACACGATGGGATGCATTCCTCAATCTATTAAACAAAAACTGATTTCACCCCCTCTATCACTCTCACCTAACGATGTGTAGACCACTCCACATTATGTTAAAGGGACTTAGTAACGTACATTGTCCAAATCCTCAAAATCCAATTGGAATTCTAGCGGTTCCCTCATACCTCATTCTTATTAACAATAAAATCATGACACCGGTTTCGGTTTTTCAAATTTCCCTTTCGTTAAAAAGATATTTACGATTGAAGTAATCAGATGTTAGATTATCCACTGGAGCACGAAAACCGTATACAAAGTGAGTGCAATGAGTTAGTGAACATCACTTTGCGTGTTTGCTCATTACTCGGCCCTATAACGTCTATTTAACTTGAAATTTTCAAACAACACCCAGTGGACATATCAGATAACAACAATATACATTGAATCAACCATTCATCACTTTTTGCACATGTCAACGACAGGCGCGCCGGAAGCAGTTTTGGATTGGGGGGGCAAAGACCTAAAGGGGCTCACGATTTTGTTATGTAGGGGCTCATGCCCAACCATGCACACTCACAGGGTTGCCAACTTTGAGCCAGAGCTAAGGTGAGAGTGAGACATTGCGAGGGAGCGAAGTGACTGAGCGGAGGGAGTGTGTGGGAGGGGAGTGTCCCCCCTCCCACGGTAGGGAGCTTTTGCATTTTTGGACTTGAAATTGTGCAATCTGGTGCATACCTAAATATGAAATTCGGGCTTAATTAACTGTATCTGGGAAAGCGTGTTATGATTTGATCGACCAGAAATGTTAAATATATTTTTCACGAAGAAAACAAATAATTGAGATATTTGGAAACCGTATTTTGTTCCATGTTTATATTGATAAATATAAAATGCAGCGCATGAGCGCAAAACAAATTTTCTTGGCAGCCAAACACAACATTATTTACCCACCTACAGACAATAATATTGACCCACCAGGCTCCGATAGGCAATGGGATATTATTCCCGACAATAACATATTATTCTGTTATTGTCGGGGATATTAACCCATTGCCTATGGGAGCCTGGTTGGGCCTGCATTAATTCTATGAGGATTGCAAAAGCTAGAAAGGAACAGGTATTTCGTTCCACCGGCAGCTGTTAATTTTTCATAATGTTTTATTAATTGCCTTGTCTGTATATATTCGGCGATTCGATTATCATTTTGGTAAGACAAATCATGATTAGCTGCTAAAAAGAATGTTACGCACCACAATAAACATGATAAAACTGTATTTTTGTTTAGGGTGTAATGTTATACTGTCTGGCACAGAGCAAGGCTCCCCACAAATGATGTACAGTGCGAGTCAAACAAAACGAAACCGGACTTTGATAGCTTATAAATCCACAATTACAAACATATATATGTTGATATTGGTATCACATTAAAGCTTGGGAAATTGCCTTTAAAATGATATATCAAAAATTTTGAGCACTTTACGCATCATCGAGCAAGATCTTATTATCCAAAGTCATGCAAAAACTACCCGTGTCCAAGTTTGCCGTCGTCTTGTTCTAAACACAACAAAACAAGTTAAGTCCCCCCTAATCAAAATAGCATAACTTTTTAACAATCAAGTTTTGAGCAAAATAACTTGGCAGGATTGTTTATACACTTATTGAATAACTTATGTGCGAAAATAAAATTGGTCCGTCGAGTCACGCATGAGTGAGCACACATTAAAGGCAAAATGTTCACTTTTTGACTCTTGTGACTTTTGAAAAGTGACAATTTTGCCTTTAATGTGTGCTCACTCATGCATTACATGGCGGATCAATCTTATTTTCACAGAGAAGCTAGTCAATCAGTGTAGGAACAATCCTGCCAAGTTATTTTGCTCAAAACCTTATCGTTTTGTACGCTATTTTGAATAGGGGGGACTTAGGTTTTTTGTTGTGTTTATCATGAATGAATGCTTCTGTTTACGTTTTTTTCTTCAAATTAACATTTCAAAAATATCGTTTGGTGAATCACAACAAAATATCAGGTGGTTGCCAGTTTTGTCATGTTTATCAGGGTGGAAGGGGATCATACACTGTCCTCACATCAGCAACCACACTGTTTGGAGGGAGGGGCCCCTGAATAGGACATGCAGGATGAAGTTATCTTTGACAATCAAACAACAGATGCAACCATTCACAAAACAAGAACACTGCAAACTTGGACACGGTAGTTTTTGCATGCCTTTGGATAATTAGGTCGCGTTCGGTGAAGCGTGAAGTGATCAGAGTGTATGATATATCATTTTAAAAGGAAGTCCTCAAGCTTTAACATGATACCAATATCAACATATATACTTTTGGATTTATGGATTTATAAGCTATCAAAGTCCGGTTTCGTTTTTTTGGACTCGCACTGTATAATATCATCTTAATATGCGTACACATCGTGGGGAGGAGGAGGGGGTGGGGGACCAGGCGCGCCGGAAGCAGTTTTGGATTGGGGGGGGGGGGGGCAAAGACCTAAATAGGTTCACGATTTTTGTTGTGTAGGGGCTCATGCCCAACCATGCACACTCACAGGGTTGCCAACTTTGAGCCAGAGCTGAGGTGAGAGTGAGACATTGCGAGGGAGCGAAGTGACTGAGCGGGGGGAGGGTGTGGGAGGGGGGTGTCCCCCCTCCCACGGTAGGGAGCTTTTGCATTTTTGGACTTGAAATTGTGCAATCTGGTGCATACCTAGATAGGAAATTCGGGCTTATGATTAACTGTACCTGGGAAAGCGTGTTATGATTTGATCGACCAGAAATGTCATATATTTTTCACGAAGAAAACAAATAATTGACACACTAATAAATATGCACCCCAACGCACACAAATATTGTATTTAGTGTCATACACAGTTCCAACATATACCATATGCCACATTATGTATGATCCAACAACATAGCCTACAGCCAAGAATGAGTCCCGACATTCCCGAGGGAGCGAAGCGACCAAGCGCCGCTGGGGCAGAGCCAGAGGGGGAGGGTTTGGGAGGGGGTATCCCCCTCCCACGGGGAAGATTTTGCATTTATATACTTGAAATGGTGCATTTGGTGCACGTCACACAAGCAGCTAGAGCATTGCCAGCCTACACGGGAACTATACGTGGCCCGGTACAGAAAAAGTACTCACCCCATGGCCAAGACCATACGCAATTTACACAACAAACTGAGATAATCTGTTCGCGCGCGAAGCGCGCAGCGAAAACTTAAAATGGATGTATAGATTAGTTGTTGAACGTTAGAATTAACAAGTCTTAGCTCATACTATTTCTTTTTTCTTTCCCACTCTTCTACTTTTTCTTTTTTTCTTTTTTTTCGGGGGGGGGGGGGCTTTTTGGGGGGGCAAAAATGCGTTTTGCCCCCCCCCACTTTTTGGATTGGGGGGGGGGGCGGCCGCCCCCCCTGCCCCCCCACTTCCGGCGCCTATGGTCAACGAAGTTACTAGATCCCTTTAATAACTGAGACCCCTTTAGGCTGTATCGCTCTTGTTCATCATTCATACACGCTTGTGAAGATTCAATTCGCTTCGAGGACCTGGCTAATGTATCGGGTCGTGGTATTCATTTCCGAATTTCAGTCTCAAGTGTTTGTTAATTTCCTACTAGCTATTTTATTGCTGTCGGGTTTCAGTGCATTATGTTTCTTTGATTAGTTTGAATATCATTAATAGTTTGTCTTATTTCCTAGAATATGTTGAGCTTATTCAGTTTTCTCAAAAATGTTAACGATATAAATAATGATAATTGTGTACTGTCCAGTATGTAGAGTCGTGTGACTATTTTCTACATTTTCTATTTTAAAGATGTCATTATTAAGTTGTACAAATCAAGGCTGTTGTTTATTACAGTCGAGTTACTTCATTGTGGTCAGTTTTCTTACGCTTGAATACGTTCTCTAATTGCTATTAGGATGATTATTTTCTTCAAATCAAAGGACAATAAGGATAAATTATAACATCGGCCTTTTTTATATTCCTCTCTCTTTCTTGCTAACAAATCAAAATCAGTTGTATTATACATAAATGAAAATGAACATCCGCTTTGAATGCATTAAATCGTGTCTGTCTGTTTAGAATAATGTTGAATTCATGGTATCGGTTTACCCAACAGTGTGAAAATAAACCAAAGTACAGTGATTCTGTGGAGTGTTTTTCCATTATGTAAATGTATACCTCAATAAACATTTACATAATATTTGAACTAAAATGCACACAAGACAGTAAAAACGAGCTCGAATTAAAGTATAAATTACAATATCAGATTACGCTTTATCAAATGAAGTAATTAATATGTGTTTCGTCAGGAAAACACGAGCTTTTTAAAAATATTTTTTTATGGCAAATATGTAAGGTTATATTGTCCCTTTACCCCTTCCCAACAGCACTGCATAATATTTGAACTAAAATGCACACATGACAGTAAAACGATCTCGAATTAAAGTATAACTTACAATATCAGATTACGCTTTATCAAATGAAGTAATTAAAGGGATAGTTGAGTTCTGGTAGAGAGAGTACACTTTTAGTCAAACTGAATTTTAGTAACCAAAACATGCACCATTACATTACAAACTAATAATTATAACTCCATCATGCTCAAAAGGAATACAACAATTACAAACGACTAAGTAAAAAGCCTGTTATCATTCAAAAAGAGCAGTTTAAACTAAAGAGGGCGCTTTCAAAAAATGCATTTGTTTAAACCATTTTAAATAACATATTGTGCATGTGATGTTTTGTTTAAATAGTGATTAGATAGAGAGATAATCAACAACTATCTAAAAACCTCTTTTGACAATTTTTGAAAAGAGGAAGCATTTTAAAACGAATTCAACGGCTGGTTATGTATGGATATTTCAGCCGTCTCTGAACCGATTTTGATCAAACAAAGATGATTTTATTATTTAAATATTATGCTCTTTCAAATTTTAAACTCAGTTTTTCATTACCTCACAAAAAAAAAAACTAGTCTAGCGCCCTCTCTACCAAAATTTAACTATCCCTTTAATATGTGTTTCGTCAGGGAAATACGAGCTTTTTAAAAATTATTTGTATGGCAAATATGTAAGGTTGTATTGTCTCTTTACCCCTTCCCAACAGCACTGCATAATATTTGAACTAAAATGCACACATGACAGTAAAACGAGCCCGAATTAAAGCATAACTTACAATATCAGATCTGATTACGCTTTATCAAATGAAGTAATTAATATGTGTTTCGTCAGGAAAACACGAGCTTTTTTATATTTTTTATGGCAAATATGTAAGGTTGTATTGTCCCTTTACCCCTTCCCAACATCAATCACATACATTAGAAACAAAAAAAGATAAAACAAACTTGATGCGTTGCTTAGTGACAAGAGAGTCACACATCCCCCCTCCCACGAGGGCGATGGAGAAGCGGGGCACTCGAACTTTGGAGGGCGCCTCTTTATGCATTTTTTTTTTTGTAAGGATTTCTCCTATTTTGTTTCTTATTGTTCTTTTTGTTGTTTTTACTTCAAATTCATTGGGGTTAGTACCCCCACTCCATAATGCATTTATTTATTCGTAAGGATTTCCCTTTATATGTTTCTGATTGTTTTGTTTTGTCAAATTCATTGAGGATCGTACCCCCCCCCCCCCCCCCCCCGTGCCCCTCGTATAGCTACGCAATTGCATCGGAGGAATGTATAAAGAAATGCGTTACATTATTTTGAACATTTCTGACAGGGGCTGGACCCCCCCCCCCCCCCCAACCCTCCCAACCCTCCCACCCCATTTCCTCCCTCCCCACTCGAACACACTGCGTCCCTTTCTCACCAGTCCTTGGTTGATCCTAGAGTATGCAGATGCCCTCGGCATTATCATGCTAACGTCAAGTCCATAAATACTGCACTAATGCTACTCACGAAGTACAGTTTATAGTGTTCCCTTGAGAAACCTATTACTTACGTATAGACACGCATGATGGATAGTGCATCATTCTCATTCCATCGTGATACTTTATCAATATTTCCATGAAATATTGCTTAGCTGCATTGGCGTAGAGGGCGTAGAGGAACGTTTTTTTTTCCTCAGGGGGGGAGTGGGGCTGGGATCTTTTGCCCGAATAAGCTTCCCGCGTTTTCACCTGACAAGCAAAACTAACACAAGGGTCCTTGCCTATTTGTCCGAAAATGATGTATTTTTGATGGCTTAGTCCGGAGATAACAAGATTTTCCCGAATATACTGTACAACTGTTTTGCCCGGAAATGACATGACTTTATCCGATTGTAGCGTTACTTTACCCGAATATAATATAATTTTGCCCGATGATGCCATTATTAGCCCGAATTTCATGTGCTTTTTGGCCCAATATGGCGGGGGGGGGGGGGGGGGGGCGCAGCCCATAGTGCAGCCTCCCCGCCTTATATATACACTTATTTATGCTCTTCATCCCTAATCCAAGTCCACCCCATATGATTTCGGTTGTGTATGTGCTTTACTTGTCTAAAGAAATCCGCAGTGATATTTGAGACTTCAATCATATACCAATATCATTGTAAGATTCATCTGAATGATGTGTGACAGTTTCATAGAAAATGGATGCTGTTTAACAGTGAACATTGGTGAAAAGGATGAACATTTGTGAGTGGCTATGGCAAAACCCTGCACTTGTAGGTAATTCATGTTTTGAATAAATTGGCGTTTTAAGTTTACGTAATGTATGCAAACGAATTATGTTTGTAAAATTGAAACAGTCATATCTTGCCAATTATTGACCACTATTTTAAAACAAAGCTTAAAATGAAAGCTTGTGATGAGGACTTTTTAATGGTATCAAAAATCTACATTTTAAATTTTAACCGACAAGTGCCGGGTTTTGCTATAGCCGGTCACATTTATGTCAGATTTTATTACCTACTGCACATTGTTTTTTGTTTTTTTGCAAACGAAAATGTTCCGGGACGCTTTTCAATTCAATCATATATATCTTCATAAATATATAGGGAGTCATTTGACAAATCAAAACCCATTTCAATATTTGTTACCACAAGCCAAATAATTAGGTATCAGAGAATTATGAAAGCCCTTTTTGATTTTGACAAAGTCAGTGGATCACTTGAATATAAAAAATGGTTTCAACTGTTATTCATGTAATCCTCCTATGTTAATGTCAGCCTTTATGATTCATCATAATATCATAATGACACGTTATGACCTGAACAATTTCCAACAAATTGCTTTCTTTCCAAGTTTAATGAACATGATATACAGGTTGAGCAATAATGTCACAACTTCAGTTTGAATCAAAATATAAAGCACTCATAACGACATTACTATAATTATAGTTATTTGAATTGTTTAATGTCAGGGTCACAGAGTCGTAATTCTTAAAATCAATAA